>JADKLZ010001913.1:22824517-22856679 GCA_021533235.1 Biomphalaria straminea
CGCCCGGTCACGTGACCTATTATTGACGCCGCGAACGACGCGAAGGGAAAAAAAAAGAGGGCTGCGCGAGTGAAGGCGAGTGATTTGATTGGACCAAAATAAACAATTTCTTTCGATCAAAAGCCGCTGGAATCCTCAATACATAAAAAAAAACTAATTACACACATAGAATCGGCAATTGATGAGCTTTAAAACGATGTTTGAAATTTTATTTCAAGTCCACAGAATAAGTTATTACAAAAACAATATTTCACCCTGCAACAGTTTCGTACTCGCTTAAGATATCTTCAAATTTCAAACAGATATTGATAGGTCTTCCATTTCTGCGTACAACGATGTATCACATGCCTATATACGACTTGTACTTACATGAGGCTTTTAAATAGAAAATGGGATACCAAAACCTCGTTTCGCCGCGAAATGGGACAAAAAAAAATACGGACGATTTTTCAGGCGGACTGAACGGCCTACCTGAAGCCAAGAATGAGGATTTTAGTAAAAAATAGTAGTATTATTTTACTATTTTTTAGCATCTTCAGACTGTAGGTACTTGCACAGTCGGCCATTTTGGATCTTAAGACACATTTGACATCATAAACAATTTCCTGTTCAGGTTTTACAAACCTGAAATTATGCATGTCCTAAGAAATGACATTGCTTTAAAACTGTGTGTTTTTATGACATTTTCTTGAGTTTACTCTAAAGATAAGAGGTTCCTCTAATGGCTAGTGGGGAAAATTTTTTTTTTTCTCTTACTATGTCCAAAATATTTTAATCAGAAAAATTAGAAATTTTCAAATAACAAGGAAAAAAATATAGGTCTCCGTACATCTTTACTTTTTAACCATACACTTAGAAAATTCATTCAGCTTTCCAATGATACCAAATTTATTATGATTAAACGAGTCAACGATACTTTAAAACTTAGCACACTTTTATCAGGTACTAAAATTTCACTAAGGTCGTGATGACCTTTTATCATTAATATCCCTTTTTACAGTAGTAAAATAAAATTAGTGTAGACTAAAACATGTAAAATTGAATCAATCACTTCTTTATACCAATATCATTTATTTTTAACACTAACTGTAATAAAGATCTGTAGGCTGGGGAGTTCTTTTGGACAGTCGATGTCGAAGCTAAAATCTGTAAATCTAGATTCTAGGTCATATCTAAAATATTCTTTCATATAAATATACTAAAATAGATCTAAATCTTATATCTGAAGATTCTTTTACTAATCTACTCTATTGTTATGTAACTAGATAGATCTAGATCAATTTATAAGCTTTTTGTGTTCAAAACTTGACAACCAGGAGCATTTTTCTTTTTAAAGACTCTATTTAAGGAAAATTAGAAAAATTTTAGTTTTTTGTAGTTTACTAATGATAAATTTAAAATTTTAATTTCATTTTGATTTGCCACTTATATAGTAAAATTCCTCATTTGAAACTGTACAATTTAATATATACTTTTGTATATGTATTTACAATAGTTTTCGAAATATTCACATTAAACAAACATTTGCTTCACTTTTTTTTTATTTCTCTATATAAAGTCCATCGGATGTCAGGACACTTCGGACAAACTTAAAATCACAATAACTTTTGAACCAATAATGCTAGCATCATAAATTTGGTGTTGGAAAGCATTTTTCATCCTCTTTCATTCTATTACACATTTGTTAGCATAGGATCAATTTAAATTTTTTGGTGCAACTACCTACTTCAGAGGCTCAGTAAATTTCAGTAATTCCACTTCATTTCTTTCAACTCCTGAGACTCCTCAACACAAAAGGCTCAACCTCCTACTTGGTTATGCTTAAAAACTTAAACTTAAGTCTACTACAGTTTAATATTATAATTAACATGATTAATTAATTAATAAATTAAGGTGAAACATGTTTCTCTTTATTTTGAAATCACTCTCTAGATAGATCTTACATTTTCAATAATTTTACAGGTATATGAGTCAAAAGGCAGAAAAACCACAACTATCAGGCACCCGTCTGAAGACCCGAAAAAGGGGTAAGTTTTATGTAATTAATTTCATTATGATTTCAAATGTTGTAGATCTGGATTTCTAGTACTAGTAGTACTTGTAAAATTATTTCTGGAAGTGGAAATGGATATATAATTGCTCCACTACCTTTAATACCCTTTAAGACCCTTTAAGTACTTTAAAATGCGTCCAATTCAATTGCATGTTTTAATTAGCCTCTGACTGCTAGATCAACTCCTGGCCTTCGTGTGTCGCTCAGTTATTAAGCTGTTAAAAGCTGACTGGTGAAGGGGCAAAGAGTATCTGATACCTTAACCAGAAAGCTTTAAGTAGGAAGGGCTCATTAATCATAGATACCTAAGGCTAAGTCTAAGTAAATAATTCGAATCCAAAAACATGCACTCCCCCACCCCCCCCAATAGCGAATCTAACCATGGAAAATGTTTTGGGATTTAACACTGAGAAAGAATCAGGCCGTTGACTGTAAGGCGGTAACACTCTTGCAAGACTTTTGACCCCTGACTGATCAACTATTACTGTTCCTTTGGAACCAACTGATGCATGGTCTACAGCATCCCTGCAAAAGCCATTCCCAAAGACTCACCTCATCCCCTCCATGAGATGATCTATAGTTATGTTACAACTGAAGGAGGCAAATTAACAATGAGTACTTTACAAAAAGAGCATCAAAAATGACAGCACAATACTACCATATTTAAATGAACTTTTTGAACAAAAATGTCTCTGAAAAATCTTGGAAGACAACAGCACCCGCTGTCATAAATAGGTCAAGTCATTGCTAAGTGGGTGACATCTTTCAATCAAGACTAGAACCAAGCGGTAGAAAAACTTGTTCGTCCTTACCTTGGTAAGATTATATCAACACCACTTGTTGACCAAAACATGAAAAAGATCAAGATGTCAGTGTATAGTCGCTCAATGATTTCTTTATGTCGTGACTGTTCCATTTATGTGAATGTTTCTATTGTGTTGTTTTTATATGAGAAAAGAGTCCTTGTAATTACAAAAACTTCCATAAGAGTCAATAAAGCAGTCTTAATTAGAAACAGAAACCATTTTGTTTATACAGTGATATCATAAGTGTCCCATTTAACACAAATATTATTTTTCAGATGAAAAAGAAAAATACGATCCAACCGCATTTCGAGATTCCATCATTGCAGGGCTAAGTGAATGTGGGGGAGATTTAGATCAAGTGTCTCGCTATCTGGACAGAGAAGGATCCAAGTTAAATTACAGGAGATATGCAGAAGTCCTCTTTGATATATTATTTGCTGGAGGGATTCTTGGTAATATTCTTTAACTATTTTATTTAAGATTTTTTAAAACTAAACTTCATTAATGTTAACAAGTATTAATAACATAATTTCAGCCCCTGGAGGATTTATAGTTGAGAGTGTTGATTCTGGCAAGCCAGTCAGGTCAGATATTTGTGTGTTCAGGTGGGATGGAGAGCTGGACAAACTTCGTAACTTCTACTCTGTACGTTGTTTTTTTTTAAATTGATTTTTAAGTTGTGCTAAAAAAAATTACTTAATTTCCTTTGAGGTGGCGGTTTTCATATTGTTTGTACATATATATATTCATATTTTGTCAAAACATTATTTTGTTGTGAAAGTGTTTAGTAAATTTAATTTTTTTAAATTTGTGATGAATAGGTGTTTTACAAACTCATCCGAAGGTACAAGTATCTGGAAAAAGCATTTGAGGATGACTTGAAAAAGGTAAATTTTATGTGGATAGCTAAATCATTCGTACCAGGATTTTCTTTTTGAATTGCTGCGAAGGGTTTTTGTGTTGATACTAATAGCTCTTTTTCTTCGTTTTTTTTTTTTTTAAAATAGATCCTGATGTTCCAGAAAGGCTTTTCAGCTGATGAAAGAGAGAAACTGGCTAAGATCACTGGTATTATTTTGGCCAATGGTCTTTGTACGCCTAGCATCTTGCTGAGTTTGTTTGAAGACCATCTTGTCAAAGAAGGTTCGTTATAGATTGATTTTATATTAATGAAATAGAATCCAACTTTTAAAAAATTAAAGAATTCAGGGAGCTACACATTTCTATTATGCAACTATTTGTTTTATTTTAAACTTTGTTAGGCGCTTCCGCATTGTGTTATGAAGATAAATTAAACGGAGGTGACACTCAAATAACGAAATCAAATAACATTGGTCGAAAGGCCAACAATACAAGATAATAAAGAAGTCAAATCTCAACTTAAGTTATAAAATCTGACCATACTCTTTGGCAGCCAAAAGTCTTCTATGTTTACTTCCTAAATACTAGTTTTGATTTTTAATTTGTCGCATCATCTCAAAGTTTTCCCTTTTTATGACGCAAACATCTTTTGCATTTCCAGTTCATCAAATACTAGTTTTGATTTTTAATTTGTCGCATCATCTCAAAGTTTTCCCTTTTTATGATGCAAACATCTTTTGCATTTCCAGTTCATCAAATTCGGTGAACAGTAAATATTACTCAGTTTATATGGACTTATTATAATAATACAAGTATTTTTATTATTAAATATGTATGATACGATTGACCTATTTTGCTAACTAGATTGTTGAAAAATTATCCGATTCATGTATGTTAGTGATTGGTGGTCTGAAGTACTAATTTTTAATGAGTGTTTCTCGTTCTTAGTCTTGAAAGTAGGGATAAATCTTAGTGGAAAATTTATTAGTTTAGAAGTAAGGGTTAATATTATGTATGTGTTGTATCACACAAAGTATTTATAGTAGACTGCAGTTAATATCGTTCTAATTTTTACAAAAATAGGAATCTCAGTGGATTTTGCTGCTATTATGTTTTCAACTTGGTTGAAAGAAAAGGACATCAATGCTATTTGTGCTGCTCTAAAGAAGCAGCAGATTGATGCTAGATTGATGGTAATTACTTGTAAATATTTGTACTTATTACATTTATTTTTACTTTTTTGTGGTCTTATTCAATACCAGTAAGCTAAATATAAGAATGTTTGGTGGCAATTTTTTTTCTTTCTTGTATTGAGAATTCTCATATCTTAGTGAAGAATTATTTTCATGGATCACAAAAAAAAGAAAGGGATTTTTCAATTTAGTTACTAAAATAGTATTTAACATTTTCAAACGTGATGGCATGATCTTCAAATGAAAATTTAAATGCAAATTTTCCTTTAGCAGCAATGCTGAATAGTCAGCATGTAATGTCACTTTAAGTACAGACATCTAATTTATGTATTGAAATTCTAATTTATTAGAAAAAAACAAACTAGACTTTCATTGTTAGGTCTGATTTTTATTGTTTTTAAATATGTATACACACACCTCACTACTTCACTTTATGTGTGTACATATTTTGTCTAAAATAAGCTAAAATATATTTAAAGTGTTGAGATTTATATGCTACAATATTTGCCCTCAATAATCTCATACAATAATAATTAGGGCTTTCACCACCTAGGAAACTATATGAATATTTCTAAAGACCTTATTAAAAGTTTTGTTGCAGCATGTAATCTCATTTAGAATTCTCATATCTTAGTGATATTTTAAATTTCTTTTTTGACAGGAAATGTTTCCCCCTAATAAGCGTAACCAGGAAAATTTTGCTTCATTCTTTCGGGAACGTGGCCTTGGGGCAATTGCAGATATGCAGACTGCTCAGATGGCTTCGAAAGCAAAGAAAGAAGCCCAGAAAAACCTGGCAGATATGATAAAAGAGGAAAGCTCTATTCCTGATGTATGTTTTTTTTTTTATGTACTTTACCTAAAATTATTTTGTAATCAAAGCTATATTTTGTCCACTTAATGTTCCTTGTTTTAAAAAAGGGAATGTACATGCTCATTTCAGATGACAGAATATGTCACAGATTTGTTGGAAAAACAAGGCATGTCTGAAACAGAGGTCACAATATCGGTAAGTTCATTTCTTCAAACCTTATTTTGCAGGGTGAAATGAAAGATATTTGACATGAACATAACATTTTTTCTTTTTAAAAAGTTAGTGAAAAATCTATTCATATAAAATATTTTGAAACATAAATTAGTCACTTGTATAACAATACATTAGTCATTTTAAAATCCTTTATTACTTGATAATTTAGACATATTGCTAGTTAATAGGGTTGATTTGTAATATCTTTGCTCACTGAAAGATGATTAGACAATACTCCAATAATTAAAGGATTAAGGTGATTAGGCAATGCTGCAATAACTGAATGATGTCCACTTTTCCTCCATAGATTTGGAATTCAGTTATGGCTGCTGTTGAGTGGAACAAAAAAGAAGACCTTGTTGCTGAGCAGGCTTTGAAACATCTACGACAGTACTGCCCACTTCTTAAAGTAACAGCCCGCTCTGCTAAGTCTGAGTTGGCTTTGATGCTAAAAGTCCAGGAATTCTGCTATGAAAATATGAATTTCTTAAAATCCTTCCAAAAAATCATCACTTTACTTTATAAAGGTTAGTGAACTTGTTTTCATCATTGTGAAATTAGATCAATTCATTCATTCTTTATAATGTGAAAAAAACACTTTAGTGAGTAGTCTGAAAGGAAGGCTTTTAGGGATTAATCTTTTTGTGTATCATGTCAGGCTATGATGATGAGGTATATACATATAATTAGGCTACATTTTTTTATCTATTTATTTATTTTTTGGTTTGGGAAAAAACTTTTTTTTTTTTTTTTTTTTGACTTAACTAATAGCAATAAATATCCTAACACAAAAAAAAAGGTTTATGGGCGCAATAAACATTTCTAGTAGCTTTAATATTCCCTTTTTTTTTTTCAGATGATGTTATCAGTGAAGATGTTATTCTGAAGTGGTACAAGGACAGCCATAGCTCAAAGGGCAAGAGTGTCTTCCTAGAACAGATGAGCAAATTTGTCGAATGGTTGCAAAACGCAGAAGAAGGTATTGTTATACTTTATTTCTTACGTGAATTGTGTTTATGGCACATCTAAGAAACTTTGTGGTCTAAGGCCTGATGCTTTTGAAAATGCTTACCAGTTTTTACTAAGGTGTTTATAAATTCAATCTGTGACAAAGAGAGCCCAGGGCTCCATGGACCAATGGTTTGGTACAGGCTTCCCATTGAGTTCAGACAAATATGCTTAAAACATTTTATTATTCAGTTCATTATTTCCAAGCAAGATTGTAAATTATATTTATCTTCATTTTTCTTCTCCTAGAATCTGATGAAGAAGAAGGTGATGAAGATTAAAAGATTGATGAGCTCTACTATAACACGGCTATCTTGGCCAGAATTGAAATCTGTTTTGCACTTCACAGTACTTTGTGTAGAACCAACCACAAAGCACTTCATATTCTATATTGTTTTCTGAAAATCAAATTGGCTTATCATTGATTTTGGTGAAATATAAAATTTAGAAAGAATTAAAACATGTACTCTCCATAATTTGGTTACTTGCAGCATTTACTTTTTTTTTTTTTTTTTACCTATGTAGCTTTAATAGTCAAAGAGGTTGTCATTCCAGATGTACATGATTTTTTTAACGTTAGTCATTGTTAGTTATCGCTGTACACATTAATCATGGTTTATCTCAAGAACTATTCTAGTTTTTACCTTCATTGTATTGATGTGAATATGTCCAACTGACTGTTGTTAAACCCCCCCTTGGGACTGAGGGAAGTGAGCTATTCCATCTTACACCTTTCAAGGAGGACATTCAGCTCATTACACAGCAAGTTCTCTATCCCCTGTCATATTGAAATCACACACAAAATCACTAGGGAAAAAAGTGTTCTCTCTGTAAATGTTTTTGTTTCAAGTTGAATTACTAGCTAGACTAAATGTATTCATTTTTGAATGCAGGATTTATTTTTTTCTAAGTGACTGTTAGCTGCCTAGTTTGTATGGCCTGGCAATGTAAATATGTCTGATATCAGTCTTATAGCACACCTATCTTGGTGTGTGCCCTAGAGTGCATGCAGGTGTGAGTCAATACAGTTCTTCTTCACTTTTTGCCTTACTCCATAGAGGTCATTGATGAAAATGTGGTGGTGGAAGGTTGTCTCTTTTTTTAAATTCCAAAAATCAATGTATGAGCCATCAAATCAGTGCTTGTAAAATTACTCACCTCATTTCAATACAATTTTACTTCAGAAATATTTCCCAACTATTGACAGTGATTTTAAACCTTTTCTGTATCTGTAAATAAAACATGCAATCTTTCTATGTGTTTATTTTATTATTTCACTATCTAATCTTGCCTTTTTTATATATTATTATTTAGAAATATAAAACTTAGTCAACAGAATAACTTGCATTGCCTGTCTAGTTGTGCAGTATGTGCACTGGACGTTGAACTTGTACCTTGCCCACTGTCATCCTGCAGGGAATAGAAAGTAAACAATCTTCAGTTCTGAAAGAACACACTATATGTAAATATAAAATGATGTTAAAGATTTTACTTCGGCCAATTAATGATATGATAAGGCTTAACTGTACAAAGTTTCGTAGAATTTGAACTAAAACTTTTTTGAGTTATTAACTTTTTCGTGTTATGAAAAGCGTGAAAATTAAGTTTTGAGAAAATAAAAAAAAACTGAAAAAATTGCTTGTCATGAATGAACAATGCCACCTACTGATCCCCTGATGAATAAAAAACACTATCTATTCTGCTTACTTAGAAAATCTCTTTTTTTAAATAATGAATAGCTTTTCTTCTCTTTAATACCTATCAGTTCCAGCACAATGTAGAATTTTATTTCTCATTTTTTTCTTTTTCCTAAAATGTTTATACTGTTGCTATTTATACTGTTGCTATGGTAAACAAACACTACCCCCACCCACTAAAAATAAAAAATAAAAATTTTCTAGTTGGAATATTTTCATGAAATAAACTGATTTGTATAGAAAAATGGTTGTTTTTTTTACAAATATGCAAAGAATGGAAAAGTGACATTTTTGTCATTTTTTACTATTCTCTAACCTTAGATCCACCTTAATGACAATTAGTGAAGCAGCCCGTGACGTAAGACAGGGGTACACAAAAAGTATATGGCTTGGTCTTGATGCATTGGACAACTTGTAAATATCGATGGAGATGAAGACGGGACGACGATCCCATTTTGTAAATAAACATCGTTGAAGTCTCCACAGGTCTTAATCTTATTCGTGTGTCCCTTGAATGTGTCCAACTCTTTAGTATGAAGTAATAAATGACAAGTCGGTAATCTTGTGAGATCAAGGCAAGGGCATTAAACAGCCACAAAAACCTGGACACTATCAATAAAATGTAGCCTACATGTTAAACAGTTCTTACAAGCAGGCTTGGACTGGGACACCGGGAAATTCCCGGTGGGCCGGCGGCTGCCAACTGCTAAAAGAAAGTTAATATATTTTAAATTTTAACTGAAATTACCGTTGATTATATGATAGCTTCAAATATAGTTTGTATTGAAAATAACCAAACTGAAACAGTAAAATCATTACTTAAAGCTACGAGGTTTTTACCCCGCACCTGCCTAGTGACGCCTCTGACTACGAGCCTATAAGATGGTTCAAGACAGCGTCGCAGCCACAATATTTTTTATATATAATTTATTCGTTCCAATGTAGGCTATTCTGTTTCCGTTTAAAAGAAAAGGAAAGTGAGATTTGGTTTGTGGTGTCTTTGAAAAGTAAGTCATTGATGTTAGTAAATGTATTGGCAATTCCACCGATGGTGCGTCTAATATGCAAGGTCAATACAATGGATTCAATTGCTGGTTAAATACAGTTTCTCCGGGCTAGATTCATGTAGGTGTTATGCCCATGTCTTAAATTTGGTAAAGGGTGACGTCACTAAAAAGTGGTTGAAGTTGTTGTTTTAATTTGGGGTTTTAAACACAGGAGCAGTCTTTCTTCGGGAATCATGTCTATTATTCCATGTTTGGCGCGAATTTAGCAAAATGAAATACTTATCTGTAATTGGTGAAACCCGTTGGTGGGCAAAAGACAGAGCTCTTACTAAAATATTTGGAAACTTCTTCATCCAACATTCCAGTCATGGCAATCAAGAAACACAAGTTATCGATTTTTTGTACCTTGACATACTACACACATTTTATGATATTTCTACATCAAACAAATTCAAAAATGATGTCCAATACAAAGCAAAAGCTCTGTTAGATTCATTGACACGTTTTTAATTTATTCTAACGGCACAATTATTTCTGAAAATATTTGAACACAAAACGCCATTATCTGAATATTTCCAAACAACTGGAATGGATATACTACGAGCAGAGGCGTCACTAGGGTGGGTGTCACCCGGTGCGGTAAAATCAGGGTGTCACACCCCCAATGTTCCACTTATTCTTCAAATAAAAAACTATCGTTGTTCAGTTGTTGTTTTTTGCGCAATAATACAGTTCGTTGATTGCTGCTACACAAAGTTTAAATGAGTATCGATTATGTTTTTTTCTCATACATATTATTGTTAATCATTACATACATTAATATCTACGATTTTTTTAAATAGAAAGAAATTAAAAACTAACTGAGCATGCTTTCCTAAGTAAATATTAAACAGCTCTTAATGGAAACTTTTGAACATTATAATCACATATAGTTTCATGGTAGTTTCATGAGGACAACTAATGAAAAATGCAACTTAATGAAAAGTATATTGATAGGTAAAAAAAAATTTTAAGAAGTTTTTTAACATATAAAAGTTTACAATAACTTTAGAAAATAAATATTTAAATTTCCTTTTCAGGATTTAGAAAACTTATAAAAAAGACTTTAAACTCAATATATCTTGCGACTTCGTTTTCAATGGACAGAATTGCTTAATTTGATTTCAAAAAATAGTTGTTAATTAATGTTTTAATGAACTTTGTTAGTTGATTTTGTAATGAAAGAACGTTGTTAGTTGATGTTTTAATCAGAGAACGTTGTTAGTTAAATTTAGTTTTGCAAAGCTTCTTTTCACATGAGGCCTCGTAAACATGTATTTGGCAAGAAACAGTTAAATGTTTAATTCAAAGGCTGGTAGAGATAGATTCGTTGTCGTCTTTCAAAACTTTGCTGTATTCTAGTATTCTAGTTTTAGTATTTCTGTTCACATATCTTGCCGTCAGGCCCAATATAAAAGAGATTGATGCACTCAGTATTAACTACTTGCTGTCTATTTGAATAGTAAATCTTAAGAATACTTTCCTGATATTTTCATATTGTTAAAACGTATTTTTCTTTTGCATTAACATGCTAGTTTGATTTGAGAAAAGTTATCTTAATAACATTTTGAGCTAACGTCTCACATATTTCGTAGAGTAAATGTTTAAGTGCTCGAGCTTAGCCACCACTTTGAAAATAATTAACTCTTTAATTTGAAGGTACTTTTGTGTTTAGTTTACTTTTTTGAGTACATCTGCCAATAAGAAAGTCAAGCAATGAAAGTTATGCGTGTATTCACAGACAGCTGCAATCATATTTGTGCTGCGCCTCTAGTGTTTGTATTTTCAGATAGACGGCAAAGATTTTCGCCGTCACACTTTCATAAAATCGTTCTTTCATGGGTCTAACAGCAACACCATGAGCACACCAGCGATTTGTTCATATGACACGCTATCATTAATTATATTATCCTATCTATTAGTATTAGTGGCAAAGAAAGAAAACCCTTTTTTCTAGAGAACCAAGAAAGTATAATTAGAAAATATTTTCCGATTAAGAATTTGGACCACATAGCTAAGTAAACGGTGTACACATCCATTCAAGTTTCTTTTCTGTTCTTCATTTATTACTGCCTGCACTTCTTCATGAATCCTTGACATTGTAGCTGCATTACCATGTCCCTGAGCTCATCATATCGATACGTTAAGCCCATCTCTTTTCAGTCGTTTTAAATTATCAGAACTGATACACCAGATTTGGTCCACATTAAGAGGAATATCCTATATTTCTTTCATTTCAACATAATCATTTCTACATATTTTACAACTTCGGAGATCTGTTAGGTGTGCTGTAATACAAGATACCAGAGTACCTTGCAGCTTTTATAACTCTCATCTCTGATAAAGTTTATCCCTTAAGTGGTTTGCTAAAACATTTATATATATTTTTGGTACAAGCTTGGTAAGTATTTTTTTTTTTATTATTGCTGACTTGCGATCGCACTGGCTCATATTTGGATAACATTTTCACAATCCCGAGAAAAAAAATTCATTATTCAATGAAAAGTCTTCACAGTTCGCCACCATATACCAACTTTTTCTTTGCTAGAAACAATGCGATAGTAAGCAATCTATAATAGAAGATGTTCCTCTGTTTTCCCAGCTAAACGCCAATCATAGCAATGACGTCCTTGTCAATTTTTGGAAGCTAAAGTCCTGCTCCCAAAATGTTCCTAATTTGAAAGCCTGATAAATGTTCTTCAGTCTTCTCTCGAGTTTCTCGTTGTGGACATGTCCACTATTTATCAGAGAAGAAAATCTTGCTATTGATGTTTTCCCATTTAGAATAATTTTATTCAACAATTTCTAAGCTTTATGATTTTGCTTCTGTCACATTTTAAAGTTGATATTTTAAAATTATTTTTTAAGTGCCTTTTTACACTTGGGTGTCACCCCCTATCGGGTGTCACCCGGTGCGGACCGCACCCCCCGCACCTGCCTAGTGACGCCTCTGACTACGAGCCTATAAGATGGTTCAAGACAGTATCAATGAATTATAAGCAAAGTAGATAGAAATTTTGATTCTATTTTTAAAGCAGCTACAAATTTCTCAACATTTGCAAACAGTGAACTAGAAAAAGTAAAGCTCGACATTGAAGTGCAGACTGTTTTGAAAGAAAAAGGAATTATATAGCCAACCAACCACTTGAAGGTGCGAAAGAAAAATTTCGTGTAAATGTTTATTACATGGTTATGAATCAAGTAGTTAATAGTTTAAAACAGAGATTCTCTGAGCATGGTAGTCTTTACGCTGATTTATCTTGTTTAGATCCAAGAAATTTAGCAAATATTCTGAAAAGAATGCCAGTGATGCACTGCAGCACCTGAGTGGGTTGCTCAAAAAATATGATGATACTGTAACAAAAGATCAGCTTCAATCGGAATTATTGGATTATGCAAGGAAATTGCCTCATTCAGAATGGATGTGACCTCTTTGCTGTTGCAACAGAGCAACACAGACGTTCTGAGCGATTACAATTCTTGCTTGAAAAAGTTGCTGGACAGCCATGCACCTCTTGTCACTCGTACAGTCTCAGTTAGGCCATCTGCACCCTGGATGACAGAAGACATAAAGACTGCCAAACTTATTCGCCGACGTGCCGAACGTACATTTCAAAAGACAGGTCTGACGATACATCGCCAAATATACATCCTAGAAAAAAACAAGGTGAACCGTATGATTAGAGATGCAAAAGCTAGTCATATTTGACAAAAGATCGAAACTTCTGATTCTTCAAAGGAGCTATTTAGAATCACCGCTGAAATGTTAGGGGGAGCAAACAACGAACGTTTGCCGTCAACTATACCAGTATCTGAACTCCCTGATTCCTTCAATAGATTCTTCATTGGCAAGATTGAGCAGATCAGAAATGACATGCCCTCCCTCTCAGCACAGCTTGACCACTCTCCAATCTTTCAAAATTCTCCTTTTTGCGAGTTTCAGCGTGTATCTGAAGAGTATGTCAAAAGTACTATTTTAAAGATGCCAAATAAGTCATGTGACCTTGATCCCATTCCTACTTCATTGCTTCTTGAATGTCTAGATGAGCTTGTACCCACAACACAATTACTAACATTGTGAACTCTTCACTGACTTCAGGTATTGTACCACAGCAATTTAAACATGCACTTGTCAGGCCCTTATTGAAGAAATCCAGTCTTGATCCAGAATGTCTAAAAAACTATCGCCCAGTATCAAATCTCCCCTTTCTGTCAAAGCTTCTGGAGCGCATCGTGTTAGCGCAAATTCTTTCTCATCTTGAACAGTACTCTTTCTTGGAAGAATTTCAATCTGCATATAGGAAGTGCCGTAGCACAGAGACAGCAGTGGTCCGGGTACTAAACGACTTACTTCACAATTCCGACATAGGCCACATATCAATTCTTTCCATGCTGGACTTGTCCGCAGCTTTTGATACGCTTGACCATGAAATTATGATGGCCAGATTCTCTGCCACTTTTGGTTTAGCAGGAACCGTCCTAAAGTGGCTTGGATCCTACCTGACTGAACGCACCCAGAGTGTCGTTGTTAATGGGACAGAATCAACAAGCTTACTCTTGAAGTACGGGGTACCCCAAGGATCAGTTCTAGGCCCAGTACTGTTCACTATGTATACATATCCACTCAGCGGTGTCATACGGCCAACAGGCATCTTATACCACTTTTTTGCCGACGACTCACAGTTATACGATTCCTCAGTACCCTCAGAGGTGTCACATCTGGCAGAGAAAATCAGTGGTACCGTTGCTAGGGTGAGCGATTGGATGGTTGAGAATAAGCTCAAGATGAATGAAGACAAGACAGAAATAATTAAGATTGGCACTCGGAACAACATCTCAAAAGTCGAGAGCACAGATTCTCTTTTTATCACGAACTGCCAGGTTTCTTATGTCCATGTAGTGCGGAATCTTGGAGTTTTCTTTGACTCAACACTATCTTTCGACCCACACATAAGGCAGCTCTGCAAGGGTCTTTATCTGCAGCTGCGCAGATTAGGCCAGATCCGACCATATCTAACAACGGAATCAACAAAAACGCTAGCTGTGGCATTCATACTCTCCCGTCTTGACTATTGCAACGCTGTACTAGCAGGTATACCCGATGACAAAATAGCCAAGCTGCAACGTATTCAGAACAACGCCGCACGAATAGTTCTTAGAAAAACAAGACGAGATTCTGTTACTACGCTCTTGCGCACGCTCCATTGGCTTCCTGTGAAAGCAAGAATCAATTACAAGGTCGCCACACTTTGTCATCAGTGTATATATAACAATCAGATGCCCTTGTACCTTAGCGAACTTATCACTCCATATGTCCCCCAGAGAGCCATACGCTCAATGGACTCAACGCTATTAGTGGTGCCACGCTTCTCCCTCAAAAGCTACGGTCAGCGGGCTTTTTCAGTTCACGGACCAAAGGTTTGGAACTCACTCCCAATTGATCTCAGACAGACAACATGTTTCACCACTTTTAAGAAGAACATTAAGACCTATTTGTTTAGAACTTTTTTAGATTAGTTTGTTATGTCAAATGTTTATGTTTGTAATTGTTTACAGCGCCTTGAGCCTACAATTCTGTTTGTTAACAGCGCTTTATAAATAAAATTATTATTATTATTATGAAATGGGAACATTTTCAAACAACTCTTGAAGATGTATATAATTTGGTCTTTGAAATGAAAGTATCAGACTCTGTCTCAGACAACACCCAACAGTCTGAATCAGTAGAATTACCAGGCAACAACCACAGAAATAAATGCAAATCTTGCAAAAAATGTATTGTTTGTTGTTATTTTGTTCTCCAGAAGTTTAATTTGCATAGTCTTGCTTATTCAAATTTGTATCTGGCTTACACATTTTTTTTTGACATTATCCTCATCACAAGTTGCTTGTGAGATGTCGTTTTCAAAATTGAAATACATTTTGAACAGATTAAGAAATTTGCTGAGCCAGTCAACTTTACAATCATTCATGCTGATGTCTTGTGAGAAGGACCTTCTTCCAAGAATCAATAACAATGAAATCATTGATGTTTTAGCATCGACTAGTGAAACGATGAAAAAGCTGTTATACCAGCTAATAGTGGATTGAAATTTTAGACTCTAGTGTTTCTTATGTTTAGGTTGTTAAAATTAGGAGTTATTTAACTGTTTAATGTTGTTTTGCATTATTATGGATTTGAACACGTCAAAAATAAAAAACATTCTTACGACTTTAAGCAGAGTTTTTGAACTTAAAAATTTCATTATAGTAAAAAAAATATCCGAAGGAGAATTATGCTATTTTGCATAGACATAAATAAATATAGACTGGCCAATAAGAGAGTTTTATGAAACAAAAATTTGTGCATACAATTGTTTGTACTTTATTTTATGTCTATAAATTGTGTTCAATCTCTAAGTTACTTCCTTTTTCCAGTCTATATTATTTTTGTCTATGCTATTTTGTGAATGAAAATAGTGCGGATTTGGATACACCATTTTCCATTCACACCATGCTGCGCCATGGGATCTTCCCGTTTTACTTGTTGCCTGTGTGTTTGAACTTTTGAACTTGTCGACTTTGAGAATTATATATATAGATTATTATTATTATTATTGTTATTATTATATATAAAATAATTATATAAAGAAAAGAGAAAGATAAAAAAAAATTAAATTAAAAATAAGTAGTAATATTAAATCATTGAAAAAAATGTATATGAAACTAATGATGAAGTGGGCCGCCGCAATGACCAAATTTCCCGGGCCGGTTTTTTAAGCCAGTCCGACCCTGCTTACAAGACAGCACAATGTGCTCTCCCCTCCCTAATCATTGCCACAATAGTCTTGTGTTTCCTACACTTCTTGTCACATTATCCCAGTTCTCAGCTAGACTCAATGTCTTGTGTAAATTGTTAATGCCAAATCAAGCCCTCGTATGCCGCCCTATTGTTGCAAGATCCTACTGCTTTGCGATCCAATTGTTCAAAGGTATAGGAAGCTGAAGGTGCCCTTACGTACAAGCATGTAATTCAAAAACAAACAAAAAATAATAAAATACTCAGAAAGACACAAAGAAAAATGCACATTCCTCGTCCCATATGCTAGGACACATTTGTACAAAAGCTCCTTCTTCCCTAGCGCTATTAGAGCATGGAATGGATTGCCTGAGCTAGCCAGGAAAACCAGTGACTTGGCAGAATTTAAGTCATTGATTAACATGCATGACGCGTAGGACGTAATCATCTTTTTTTTTTTTTGAAGTAACGTCTGTATTGTATAAGATAAGCATGAAATCTAAATTTCCGAATCCAACGTCATCAGTCTTGTTCGGGCCTCTTGATACAGTATGTAGCTTTGAAGGACATGATCAACATGCTCTGATGATGTAGGTGAATGTTGTTATATTTGAATATTTAAGAAAAAAAAAAGTAAAGAATTTTTTTCAGAACTTGCACGGGCATATGATATAAAGGTCATCTATTTCTGTCGACCACGTTTAACGAGTGTTACATGTGGCAAGCACAACAAACATCCGCCTTTTATCTTTCCCCAGCTAATGTCAGGTACCTATTAGATCTTGGTGGAATCAAAGCGGCATAATCAAATCCAGAATTTAAAAATTACCATGATCCCCAACCACGAACTGTTAAGCCGACGCACATTTTTTTTTTGGCATCCCTCAATTAAAAGGCCAATAATGCAATTGGCATTAATCAGGGGCTCCGGCGGGATTTTCGGAAAGTGTGTGTGTGTTTGCAAATTGCGACCTATATGGCTTTAGTCGTAACTTTAACTTTCTTATTACTTTCTAGTTACGCAGAGGCGCGGTGGCTGAGCGGTAAAACGCTTGGCTTACCTGACATTTGTTGGGGAAAAGTAAAGGCGGTTGGTCGTTGTGCTGGCCACATGACACCCTTGTTAAACGTAGGCCAGAATCAGATGAACTTTACTTCATCTGCCCTATAGACCACAAGGTCTGAAAGGGGAACTTTACTTTATTTATTTTTTTTTTTTACTTTTTACGCAGATTAGTAAAAAAAAAAAAAACAAACTAGTAACGTGCTCCCCCCCCTCTCTTTTTTTCCCGGCCCTATGTGATATCAAGAGCACTGTCTCCTCACCCCATCTTTACACACAATCACACATAATCATTCCAAGGGCATTTGAATAAGTAGATTTCAATAGTCAAGGAGCTGTTTGTGCAACCAAAAGTTTCTAGCAGATAAATCTATTTTACTATCATCGTTGTCAGAATGAAAAATACTAGATCTAGGTTTACTGCACGATATGGTGGACATAAACACTGTTGTGGTCTGGGTACTCATGAATGAGTGTAGGTTAAACAGGCTTGCTAACTGTGATTAGCTCATACATATATATTCATAAAAACCAAACGTTGACTGTAACAAGAGGTCTAGTAGACTGATCCACGTTGTACAATGGACGAAAACTCGATACTAGCACGTTTGACTGGATCTAGGCTAATCCGGCAAACACTAATTCGCTAATTAGTTCTAAATTTAGTACCGTGACCTATTTCCAAACAGTGACGTCACGGACCCCTGTAGTTAGGAAGAAACACATCTCGAATGGCTACGAGACTAAGACGTTTTAGTGTCCCTAAAACCCACATTAAAATGTTAATATCTCATTAACGGCTGAAAAGTTTTAAGAAATATTTTGCAGGCACGTTTTTTAAAGCATTATTTCACAGAAAAGCAGTATTAAAACGGTTTCTGTGATTGACCCCAAAACCTCTTCAGTTGGTCTTTAAAATTGCTCTTCAAATTTTGGGATTGCTGTTTAGAAGTGGGGATCTTAACTGCGAAAACCCCTAGTAAAGGGTTTACTCAAAACTCCCTTGGCTGTGCTGGTGTAAGTGATGGTTTAATATTGAAATCTCAACTAAAATAAGCAAAATGAAAGCAAAAAACTATACATATATATAAACCGGATTTCATTTCAATTTGCTTAATCTTCCCCCCCCCATCCCCGGATACGCTCATGAAGTATGTAAATCTGGACTCGATCTGTCATGATAAAAATAAAATCTAGAATAATCTAGATTTAGATATATATATACATCTAGAAGCCATATTAGTTTGCGGTCTATGAATAAATATATATGTCTATGGGATTAATATCTATAGGCTTTCTTTTCCCCAGTGCTGGAGAACGGTAACACAAAGCCGTAAACATTGTAGGAGAGTTTTTTCACAGAAAAGCAGGCATACCGGTTTCATTCTATTTTTAGATATCGGAAAAAAATTCTGTTTCAAAACACTTGTTTACGTCCTTGAACTTGTCGCTGAGTGAAACTGGAAAATTCCAGTTCGAAGCGGTTATTATTACATTGCATAGGCGTATTCAACTTGGGCTTGGGAATCTATATTGGAATCTAAAATAAATAATAACAAAAATAGATCTAGAATTAAAAAGACGATTGATGTAGAATATATATATATATATCTAGTCTGGGCATAGATCTAGTCTATATTCTAGAACAATAACTTATGTCAAGTTATGTAACTTATGTGGAATAACTAGATCTAATTATTAAGTATAATTAAGAGTCTATTAAATTAATTTTCAAGTAGATCTGAGTCTGAGCATCATAATCATAAAATGATAAATTATGATTATTGTTACTCATTACTGTTAGATTCTCTAGACGTAAATGACAAATGTAGATTGTATCTAGAATACATCAGTATCAGTCTATTAATCTTTATTCTAGATCTAGAGTAGTTATAGAAATCCATAGTAATACTATAGACACTATAGTCTATACTATAGTGACTCACTATAGTGTCTATAGTATAATAGTACTATACTTATAGTTATACTATACTTATATTACTGACTCCTTACTAATTATACTCTGCAGTCTATAACAATATAAATTTATAATAAATTAGTTTAGTTAGTAAACACTTTACTTTTACTAGTTTTACTTTAATAGATCAAGAAGTAGATTCATCTAGAATCTATAATAGATTCAATGAAATGCCCTAGCCCTAGGGCAGGCCTAGTCTAGTTTTCTAGATTTAGAAGCTAGATCATTCTAGACTAATTCTAAACCATAGATCTAGTTCAACTAGTCTAGTTGAATTATAAATAATGGAAATAGAGTTTTATTATAAATAGATTCCATTTATTTTATTAGATGATTTAAAGGGGGGTTAGCCCTATAATAGGCTCCTAAATTGTTAATCTAGTCAACATGCTTGTTAATCAATGACTGTCATATTGGCATTGGTTTTCCTGGCTGACTCTGACAACCCGTATGGCCATAATATTTCATGTTCTAATTATTAAGAGTCTATAAGAAGTGACAATATAACCACTAAAGAAGGAGCATTTGTACAAATTTGTCCTAGCATACAGATCTAGATCTATAATATTCATTGTGTGTACCTTTATATTTTATATATATATTATGTTTGTCTCTATTTTATTAGCTCTAGGTTTTATTTTTTGAAGATTTTGGTAGGCCTTATATTATACGCCTTATATATATATATATATATATATATCATTTTATTTGTGCTGTTTTAATTGTTCTATATATTATGCTATCATCTGCAAATAATCTGACTTGTGTTTCTGAACTAATTCAATTTGGTAAATTGTTTACCTGTTACCTATCCCTTAGTCTGGTGGACCGTTGGGGCACCAAGCAAGACTTGTGGACCATCTTTCTCCATTCCTCTCTATCCTTTGCCCTGATTAAAACCTCGTTCAATGGTAGGCCTGTCCATTCTTTGATGTTGTCTTCCCACCGCTTTCTCTGTCTGCCTCTTTTTCTTTTTCCTGGTACTGTTCCCTGGAGGAAGGTCTTTGCGAGTCCCGAAGATCTTAAATTTGTTACATGGCCATACATTTTGACCTCCCGTTTCTTCACAGTATTTAGCAGGTCATCATGGGGTCCGATTGCTGCCGTAACCCTGTCTCTAATCTCTTGATTTGTGATGCGGTCTTTAAATGTGATGCCTAGGATCCTTCTGTAGCATCTCATTTCCATTGCTAGGTAAATTGTTTATGTAAATTAAAAATAGGAGTGGACCAAAGACTGTTCCTTGTTGAGGTATGCCTTAGTTTACTGTTGTTAGTGTTGATTTAGAGCTACTTATTATTACAGTATGTTCTCTCCCTATCAGAAAATCCTGAATCCATTGATGTAATAAACCATCAATGCCAAAATATTATTATTTTTTAAGCAGCCTTGGAAAACTCTTTTGAAGATATATAGCATCTATTTGCTCATTATCAAAACCTTTTGAAAAATCATCATTTAGTAATGTCCTATTAGTTGTGTTTCACATAATCTATATTTCCTAAGGCCATATAAGCTTATATGTTGGTATGGAGTAAGGACATTATGTTTGTCTTTAAAAGTGATTTATGTTGTTCATACATATTATGTGTTTCTGGAATGGAAAGAGCATATCATTTTATTTAATTAATTAGTTAATTAATTAAATTTACTTAAATAATATTTCAGGAAAAATTTCCGCCTTCTAAAGTGCAGTTCATAAGGCCATCAAGGATGCAAAAAGTAGAGAAGCACCAGGCCCAGGTGGTATACCAGTCGATGCACTTAAAGCAGACCCTAAAACATCAGCTAAAATACTACATCCTCTTCTATGCAACAGACAAGAGAATCCAATCATGCTACTGGGAGAGAACATCCTTGATACAGACTACTTCACTTATCTGGGAAGTAGAGTTAGTAAAGAGGGTGGAGCTGATGATGAAATACTAATTCGGATCAATAAAGCTAGATTTGTCTTTTCAACTCTTCAAGCAATCTGGCGCCGGAATAACAAGATACAAATCTATAATTCAAACGTTAAGTCTGTCTTTCTATACAGTTCAGAAAATGAAAAGTCACTACAACAAATATTGAAAAGCTCCAAACCTTTGCCAACGGATGCCTACGCTGAATATTAGGAATTAGGTGGCTAGAAAAGATAAGCTGCTGTCAATTTGTGTTAGAGAACTAAACAAATGCCCATAGCCCAAGACATCAAAGCGAAAGTGGAGTAGGATAGGACACACCCTGAGAAAACCAGCTTCCAGTGTTTCAAGGCAGGCACTTGATTGGAATCCCCAAGGAAAGTGGGCAGACCCATCAAACTTGGAAAAAGTCAGTCATCAGTGAAGCTTAGGATACTCGAACGACATGGGACCAGATGAAGAAAGCGGCTCAGAACTGAATTTGGTGGAGAGATGTGGTTGGGGCTCTATGTTCCCCTGGGAGTGCACAGGATTAAGTAAGTTTTAAGTATAAATAATATTAATCATAATCATATGATTATCATACGATAATGATATATTATGGTTTAGACTATAACATTTAATAATACATCCATAGATCTAGAATCTAGACTCTGGATCTATATTTAACATAGAGTATCATCAATTCTGTATATAATATATACAGGAAGGATTTGTGGGCCCCTACTGGGCCAATAATACTTAGCCCTTTGGGGGCATTAATGAACGCCCAAATGGGGCCCTTAAGGGGGCAAGTCTGGGCGCAATCAGGGTGCCCTGATGAATCCCTGATGGAACCCTCATGGGGCCAGTACGAGGAAAACATTGAGGGACCTGAAAGGGCTAAACACATGGGCCCCATTTGGGGGATGAACGTTGGCCCAAATGGGGGCCCTTAGGGTTGAGTCTGGGCTTACTTAGGGGGCCCAGATAAAGCCATCATGGGGCCAGTATGGGGCAAACATTGAGGGGCCTGAAAGGGATAACCACATGGGCCCCGTTTGAGGGATGAACATTGGCCCAAACGGGCACCCTTGGGGCTGATATATATAGTGTAGTGTGTAGTTTCCTACATTTCCTATGTAGATCTAGATTTTTCTAGAATTTTTGATTTAGTATGTTTATGTAATGGAGTGGGTATTTTGTTCAGGCCACACCGGCTAGCCGATAGCCACGTGACCTTTCCCCCCTTGATGGCACCTGGTGTCCCCACGTAACAAGGCAGGGCAACGTGGGTACTAGACAATTCGGCCGGCGTCTCTTGCCACAGCGGGTCATCTCCACTCCCTTGTTGTGCCTGGTTCTATACCATGTGCTTATGTTTGGCTGCAGGTAATTGCATTTTACTTTTTTTTAATATTATATTGTAATTTTATTTTCTATAAGTGCTATGGCTTTTTTTAGTTGTTCTATTTCAAAGTATTTGTTATAGTCTTTTGTAAGCAAAGTAAAGAGTAAAACTCTTTTAATAATTTATATTATGAACAACTAATTGATTTATTTTTAGATTACTACTTTGTCATTTAGTTTTGTAATAATTTCTGGTGTTCCATATCTCTTGTGTTTGTATGAGACTTGATGGATTACTTTTTCATTAGTTTGTTTAATGTTATTTTATTTTTTGCCCTTGGCAGGTCTTTAGTGTACATAATAAAGAAATTGAAAGCGGCCTACATGTTGTCTTGGTCTATTTTTATATCTGTGGACCCGGAACCCACCACATTTATCTAGACTTGTTATAAACTAAATAGTATTTATTATATATCTAGATCTTTATATTTCTAAAAAAATGTTTATGGAGCACTTGACTTAACTCTTTCTCTCCTGATCGACGATACCATAGTTGATTTCGACCTCATTAAATTTAAATAATGTTTAATTTTTTTAACTTGACTTTAAATTTAAAAAGAGCATGCATTTCCCTTCAAATTTATACAAATACAACATTTACTTATAACAAATAACAAAGCTATTGAAGCCAATTCATAAGAGGATAATTAAATAGTAATAAGCAAATTAAATAATTCATTCAAAACGTGGAAAAATAATTACGGAGAGAAAGAGTTAAGCATGACTTGGAGTATCGGTGAGTTACAGAATTGAGCAAAACATTCTCCTTTGCAGAGATATCCGGAAACAGTTTCATATGTGCTCTGTTCTTTTTCCCAAACTGTTTTATCTTCATACACCAATAACAGGTACAAGAAGATCACTCATGCCATTAACTCCTTGATTTGATGGCTGGAGATTACTCTGCAAACAATGTTTCCCTTTAGAAGAGCTGTGCTAATCTCAAGCCGAAATTCCAGATGTTCAAATGATAGGCTTTTTGGGTCTGGGCCTGTGAGAGGTATTATAAATTATCCAGCTGTTGATGACTGCCGTCTGGAGGAGAAAGAGAAAAATGTATCACCACCTTTTGATTAATTAGACAGGAAAATTATTGTTTACGGATGTATAATATGTGTACCCCTTTAGAGATAGTATTAGATTTTAAAAACCCTTCTTCAGTCACAGAGCCTTATAAAATGTAGATATAAATTGCAGATGTTCCACTTGTTTTCATAGATCAAATGCAGACACACAAATCCAGAAAAAGAACTGACATTATACACTTATTCTTTCTGTCATAATCTTGTTTTAATCTTGTTAAGAAGCTGGACTGAGAAACACAGGACATTGAGGAATGACTCCTGGTTCTGAAGTTGTTTTTAATTTCACAATGAAGACATTCTTTTGCATAGCCTAGCTTATATATATACTTTTAAGGATAAGGCATTTTATCAAAAATAGTTTACACAGCCAAGTATAACTAATTTTAAGCTTTTTAACTGAAAATGGGTTAAATTTACTCTAAAATTATCTTAATTGCACATACATTTATTTGCCAATATGGTATCATTCTGTTCAGTTATAATGTTTGTAATGTTGCTGAAAAAAAACTGACAACTCATGAAATCTTTAGTATTATAATAACAATCAGATATAATTAATATCCAAATAAATTCTGCCTTTAGGCCACTTAATATAGTATACAGCTGCCTCATTGTGAATAGTTAAGCACGAACTTTGGTTTCTTACACCTCTTGAAGCCTAATGAAATTACCTTTATTTGCTATATATATCTTTTCTCCTTTATTTCATCTAATAACTATTTTTCTCTAATGCTACATCATAAGTAAAGTTCCCCTTTCAGACCTTGTGATGAATGGCAGATGAAGTAAAGGTCATCTGTTTCTATGGGCCTTATTATGGTTAACAAAGGCGTCATGTGGCCAGCACAACGACCAACGGCACTTACTTTTCCCCAACTGTTGTCAGGTACCCATTAGAGAGAGCTGTATGGACTAAGAGGCGGTCAGAGATTAAAAATCTCAGGATTTGAACCAGAGACCCCCAGTTTGGAAGCCATTAAGCTCCTTAATATCACTCTGCCATGCCTCCATGCTACACCATGTTACAAGTAACCTAATACCACGACACTAAATTCTCACAATAGGTAAAATAAAAGCATTTCTGCATCTAGTTTTTTTATTGCAAAATTTGTAAAAAGTTTTAAAAATCCGCTTTAGGGCGAAAAGAACATCTAAATCACCACCGCTGGGCAATGTTAATAACATGCCTGCAAAATATGTATGGCACAGCTTGGGCACAGCCATCGGAGGTCACGGCTTGGGCCGTGTAGCCACAGGAAATACTGCAGTCCATAATCTTCGGGCTCAAAGACATGCCTTATACACACACACACACACACATTGACTTCTTATTGCTCTCTCTTAACAATAAAGGTAAAGGTTGGAGATAGTTATAATAGGCCTACTGGAAGTAGTAGTATCTTCTTCTTGAAACTGTCAGGTATCGAGTTGAGCCTTCAGGCTCTTGGAACTCTAGGCCAGCAAAAGTGAACAATTTTTAAGAGCTCCCTCTCATAGGCCTGAATGAGAACAGTATACTCTGTTCTGTCTGATGGGTGGGTCAGACTAGCGGCAAGAGGCCACGTACTCTAAGACCGTCGCCTTTTCTATACCAGGCTAACCGTGCAGGACACGCCATTTATGTAACGGCCCCTTGCGGAACATCGCCTGGAATGTGACAATGTTGTGGGAGCTTTTTTTTACAACTCCGCACAGTGCAATGAGGATGCTCTCGCACTTATAGGCACTCCCACGGGAGTCTTGTTTTTCTACCCTTTATAGCCTAATCGTTTCCACCCGGGCGCCACTATGAGGGAAATAGTAGTATTTAAAAAAAAAGCATATATATCGTGCTTAGCTTTGCCTTTGGTGGACCAGTTGGTACCAATATAATGAATATAAATATATGAATTATGATCATATGAAATTTTGGTATAGGAAATGTAGAGCCTATGTGTAAAATAACATAAAAAAGGGCGAGGATGTTAAGAATCTAAATTGCAGATGCTGCTAAACTTAAAAGAAAAAATAAAACGTCTTATAGACTCGTATCCATGCCTATATGGCAATAGGCCTATTAGAAAGAAACTCTGAGAAACACGCCAAACGCGCAATCTTGTTATAAACTTGTAATCTAATCACAAAACGCGATAATTTTCGTTCTACCCTTCGCTAAGATCTTGCTGTTTATATCTCTGGCGTTTGTGTCTACGCCTATGGAAGCAACAAGATTGTAAATTTCCAAAGACTACGTGGCATGAGTCATGGCAACTGCGTCCTGTTTTCTTTGTTGACGTGATACTAAAAATATATTTGAGGCTCTGTTGAGAATTTCAGACTTTATTCTTTTAAATAAATATTTAAAAAATAGACATCTTTATATTTTTTATATAATTAAATAAATTAATTCTCTAGAAAATAGCGATAAGAAGATACATTTACAAAATTTTTTTATTAAAAATCAGTTGAATTTCTATAATAATTCTTTCAGAGCCTCAAAGTCGTTTTCGTGACGTCGAAATTCAGAAATTATGCTGATAGGCGAAACGTCTAGAAAACGTGGGCACTATAAAAAGACGTGCGCGCTTTCATCGTCGTTATATTCCATTCTGATCGCTACAGCAACGTCCGATTTCTACTAGCTGATAGATATTAGATCAAGTCTTAGAAGCTAATAGTGTTATATAGAAATGTTTTCTAATTTGTCTATTTCTTTACTTGTAAATTGTTACATCGGTAGTTTTTATTCTAGATCTAGATTTAAGTCTATCGCCTATTTCAATACATGAGACCTTGTACTACAGTTTATAGATCTACTGAAAATATGAGTGAATCTATCAGACTATAGGTGAACTGTAATAAGACTACTAAAGTCACTAAATAAAGAGCTTAACATGATTTTGGTATGGCAAGCATACTCCATATGCAAGATACCGGGTATGCAATAGACTTAGGCTTAGAACGGCTTATAGGTCACTTATAAACCGGTAGACCTGAAATTTAATAAATATGGTAGACCGCTTGATAAAGAATCCAGATATGGTACTAGATCTAGCTACATTTGCGTTTCGCTCTAGTATTCAATTATAATATAGATCTAGAGTCTAAGTAGTGAATTGAAAGAATAGCACATATCTCTAGCTCAGTGTCAGTGTTAGAATGACATAGCCCAGATTCCGAGAAGACGAAGATGAGCAGTTTGGCGATAAGGTAAGTTTTTTATTATAAAAAAATGTATTACTTTTCTTTGTCATCTGCATTCAATTTTAAGAAATTATTATTTTTTGGATAGATCTATAAAGTATAAATATTACAGACGTAGATGTCGATCTTTGTTTTATGACATTTTTCCCTTAATTTTTTTTTTTTAAATTATCTTCGAGATCTAATTAGACTTTATTTTTTTACTTGGTCTACATAAAAAAAACATAAATTAGCCATACACATAACTGACATGACACACTGGTGCTAGATCTATCTTCTAAGATTGAGATCTCAGAATTCTGTAATAAAATTATAGGTCGATCTACATTTTACTTACATTTAATATAGATGTTGCCAGTTTGTACAACAGCACATAAATTGTGATTTAAAAAAAAAAAAAATATACAGCACTGTTTAAGGCAACACATAATGACTTTATTTTTTGTTCTTAATATTTTCAAAGTTATCCTCTCTTCATGATTTCAGAAATTAGGTATGTTCTTGATCTGCTAGACCTTTCTCAAAGTGCTTATAATAAGCAAAAGCCAGTTATGACTTGCCACAACCAGTACACCAGCACCTTGCTAACCATATTGATAGTCAGGAATGGGTTCACTTGTTTATGATAAGGTGGTTATTCCCTCAAAGTTACATTACCCTACTTGTTCGTTGTGTAATTAGATTCTTTTTTTTTATCCATATTTTTTTTTTCTTTATCTATATTCACTAATTTAATCAAAAACTAAATTAGTAAATTCTGTTAAAGTTAGTAGCTTCCTAAATTTAAATAATTTATCATTGAAATAATACCAAGACAGTAGTGCCTTTCAGGTTTTAAACCTGACAAAATTTTTAGTAAAAAAAAAGTATTAAGCCAATGAATGCCATGATTCTTAAAATGTTTGGGGAAAAAAAGTCACTGCTGTCTTAATCTTTTTTTTTTACTGGCATAAAAGTAAAATTTTGCTATATTCTTCCTCCCTTGCTGGGCATACAGGTTATATCACGATGTTAATGAGATACCGCGTCAACATACTCTGCGCTACTTAGTGTGGCTGCTTGCCACACATAGCAAGTGCTTTGAATAGATGCACTTGACAGTCGCCTATTATAACGAGTTGATCCAGTTAGACGTTTGCAGTGGTTAGGACAGTTCTACGTTAGCGTATCCACAAAATATAGTATGCACACACATCATATCTCCAGGGAAGGCTAAAGAAGAGAGCAGTTGTTTGTTTGGAATATGAACTGTATACGTGGACATGGTGATAAGTGATGTATTACATTAATGATTAAATGAAAAGACCTCTAGTTTTGTACAATTATAATCCTGTTAAAATCTGTCTTGTGATTGTTTCTGACATCTTTTACTCCACTTTGGCTTGCATGTCCTATTGAAGACTAGTTGTCTTTTTATTTTGATAAAAGTGAATTAAATAAGGAATTATTCTATATCTTTTCTCAAGTCCATTGTATTTGTTTTGTGGTGTATAGAAAATAGTTGTTTCCATCAAAATATGAAAGGCTAATTGCCATCAATGGCCATAATTGAATAAAAAACAAATTGACAATAACAAAAATTAGCAATTTGAAGACAGTAAAACACTGTTTGTGTCATTAAATTTTTAATGTTAACAAACTAGCATTATTTTAAAGCTCAGAGTAATTTCTGTGGTAAAAATACTGAGTTAAAAAAAGTACAGTAGTGAAGCTACAGTATTTTAAGAATTATTTTTGACCATTAACCCCTAAAATGGGAAGCGTGGTCGAGAGGCCAAGTGCGGCTTGAGCTTATACCTAGAAGGGGGCTCGAGGTTCGACACATGACTCGGGCAGAGTTGTGTTTTCTGAACGCCCAAAGGCAGCACGGAAACCAACTCCTAGATACCCCCTCCCTCCCACTGGTCCACAAATGAGATTGGACTAAAGCGCTCTGAGCATGCTATAAGCATGAAAGTAGCGCTATATAAAAGCTATAATAATAATAATGATGGGGTCTGTTAATTTAAAAATTCTCATTTTAAGGCTTGATTATGATGTACTAGATATAAATAAACATCAGATATTACAAAAACTTATAAAAAAATTATCTAAAATGATTCTAGTTTATAACTGCCCAGTTCATTAAGTCTTTTTGATGTAATTGAAGTCTTCATTGCTTAGATATTGATAATTTAACTTGACATCTAGACATACACAATTTAATTCACTTCCTAATTCATTAGCTCCAGCCACAAAATTTACTGGCTATAACAAAGTAAATCAGAAATATATAATTAAATCTTAAAAACAAAAAAATAAATATTGATTGATAATAAAGTATTTATGCAGCTTAAGCATTTTAAAATGTTTTTTGTACCTGATTTCAAGATTCTGTATTTGCACCAAAAAAATGAGTAAATACACTAAATTATAAACTTCATTGCAATTAATTTGAAATAAAACAATTTAGTAGTATAAAAATTCAATACAAACAAAAACAAAAAATAACTCATAAACATGGTAAGGATGCTGGTGATATTTCAAGACAATTAAGAAGTGGAAACTAATAAAACTAAAGAAGCAGCAAGATACTGTATACATCCACTAAGTCATTGCCTGAAAGATGGTTGTGGTTAGAGCAGTTAAGGCTTCATACCGATACCCTAAAGCAAAGCAGCCAACTGATCCTTTTCTCAGGTTTGAAAACTTTGTGCTATTTTTCTCTAGTTCTTCTGTATTAAAATCTGTATTCATGTAGCATCTCTGATATAGCTCTTAGTCTCAAATTTTAGGTGTAGCGTATTTTGTGCCTAAAACATATCTTTTCAGCTCTTAATGTTGACAGATAAACAAGCGCAGCCCTCTTTGCTCTTCTTGGTTTTGCTGATGTCTTTATTATAACTACCGGTATGGGAGAAAAAAGCTGAGGAGTGAATTGTGTAAGGTGGTGTTTAAAAAATATTTAAAATTTACAAAATCTAAACTTAAACATTAATACTATTGAGTAGCTTTTTTAAAAAGTGACATGCGATTATTATTGTTGTTTTTGTGAAATATGCTCTTATAACACTAAATTCCACAGATGTTCGTATAAATTCTCATCAGAGTTCTTCTGAGAATAATTTGTGCCTATCGTTACAAGTTCACAAGTGCTTTAAAGAGGTTACAGTTGGCTTAAGCTGTTATCTTCGCAGGCGACATGTTTTCGAATTTTTGTTGCTTAATGTTTCAATTCTTGTACACATTTTTCAGGTCCTAATTTTGTAAGCCTCTCAGGTCAAAAATGTCTTAATGTCTCTGTATGCATATTCTCATACATCTTTCTTTATTGGCTGCATTATCATTGGGATGAATGAGAAATTTCATTTTTTTTTGCCTCTAGCAAAACACTTAATGCTCTAAATGTTTGTTAGTGTAGAAAAACCAATAATGTACCACCTTTAAGAAACATTGACATCAATTACTTTTCGTTTTTATCATCACATTGTGTATCTGTCAAAATTTATCTTTGCTTTTACGTTACCGGTACAGTAAAAGTTTCCTAAAAAATCAATAGTATGTTTTAGTGAAGTAATACTGGTACTTGATAGTCATGCCAATAGTAATTTTTATATTGCATTTTACGTTTGCTTGCATTTTGCATTTGACTTTTTTTCATCCTTGTACTTGGTATTAAATGACTGACAATATGAATATTTATGAAAATATTCAAATTTGATAACATTAGAGCAACCATTAAAATACTTGGCTTATTCTGTTGACATATATGTTTTCTGTGACAAAATATATTTATTCAGTTTCTTACATTTTTATTTTTACTCATATCTCTGATGGGAATCTGACATTGGTCATGGAAAAGTAATGGCAGTTGGTTGTGCAGGCCGCCTAATGAAGCCCTTGATTACTTTTGCACTCCAGATTTCTCCATTATTTCTATACTTGTCTTTTAGCATTAAAATATGCACTACTGGTACTAATTAACATATGACTAATATAATAATTATTTTCTCTGCACTTTTTATTATTCATTAGTAAATAGTTATAGATTATGGATTAGATAAACTAAACAAAAAACTTAATAGGAATAAATTGAAGTTAAGGTCGCGTATAGTCTCTGTTAGGTGTATACAGATAAAATAATTGAGAAATAATACCTCAATATTCCATATATTTCTGCTTAAGTCACAACAACCATCACTCCACAGACTCCTCCAGTAGAAAAATTCAGATGAATTCAGAACATCATTCATTCAGTCCCTTCTAGCTGTATTAAGATCAAAAAGGTTTATTGAAAATATATCTCAGATCAAGATACTCCGCCAATAGGAACATTCAGATCAATAAATTAGTATCAACATACTTATGCGCTCCAGATACTCCTCTGCTAGGTGTATGAATAACATAACTCTGCACTCCAGATACTGTAGTTCCCACTAGTTGTATTCATATAAATAAGAAGTGAAAACATTCCTCTGTACTCAACCCTCTAGGTGTATCCAGATAAGTTTTGAAAACATATAGTTGTACTCTAGACACTACTCTGAGTTCAATTAGTGTAATCACATCTCCACTCTAGATGCTCCTCTGTCTGCTAGGTGTATTCAGAACATAACTCTGCACTCCAGTTAGTTCCTGCTAAATGTACCGTATTTAGATAAACAAGTAGATTAAAAACATATGGCTGTACTCTAGATACTCACTGCTAAGTGTATTCAGATCATAAACATAACCATATGCTCCAGATACTCCTCCGCTATGTGTATTAATATAAATAAATTTATTCAGGACATACCTTTGCGCTTCAGATGCTTCTCTGCTAGGTGAGATCAATTAGTTATATTCCCATTTCCACTCCAGATACTCCTCTGCTAGGTGTATTCAGATCTATTAGTTTAGAGAAAATATTCATTTGCACTCTAGCTACTTCTCTACTAGGTGTATTTTGTTCAAATAATTCATTCAGAACATAAGTCTGCGCTCCATATAATTCTTCGTTAGCTATGTCCAGATTAATTAGAACAGAAAACTATTTCTTTTGAATTTTCCCATTTGTTTTAGCGATATCATACCTTTGCGCTCCAGATATTTCTCCGTAAGGTAAATGCCTTG
>JADKLZ010001913.1:22863413-22882318 GCA_021533235.1 Biomphalaria straminea
TTGGTGTTTAGATGTTGTCCACATACACTGGGTGTTTAGATGTTGTCCTCATACACTGGGTGTTTAGATGTTGTCCACATACACTGGATGTTTAGATGTTGTTCACATACACTGGGTGTTTAGATGTTGTTCACATACACTGGGTGTTTAGATGTTGTCCTCATACACTGGGTGTTTAAATGTTGTCGCCAAGCACTGGATATCTTAATTGTTGCCTTTAAGTTCTGGATTTGTTCCATTTTGTCTTTAAGTAAAATGAATATGTTATATGTTGTCCGAAATTACTGGATTTAAAATATTTACATAAATTACTTGATATGTGGAACGTTGCCCTAAGGCATTAGATGTTTAAATGTTTTCTTTAAACACTAAATATGCTAAATCTTGTCCCAAAAAACTAGATATGTTAAATTTTGTCCTAAAATACTGGATATTTTAAATGTCGTCCTCAATTATTGTATATGTAAAATGTCTTCCTCCATTGATGGAAAATGTTAAAAGCTGTCCGAAATTACTTTATACGTTAAATGTTGTCCCTAATTACTGGATATGTTAAATATTGTCCTGTACTCTAGAAAAACTGTACAGATATGCCAAACGCATGAAGCCGATCAACAGAAGTTACCAGTAGAGCTCCAGGATGGAACGGTGATAGCTGTACAGGCTCCTAGAAAGTACAGGTAGTAGAACAAAAAATATATTATTTGGAAGTTAGAAAAACAAAACAAATATACTTTAAAAAAAAAAGACACCACCATCTTTGTCCAGCGATTCTAATTCTCTAATCACTAATTGATGTTATATTTACAAAAAAAAACATAGAACATTTTTACCTTTCTAATACATGTTGAGGAAAATTCGTCGTATCGTCTTCTAAGACTAGATCTAAAGTTAAAGGCCTATCATTGGAATATTATATGTATAGATTCTAGATCAGGGGTCTCAAACAAGCGGCCCGCGGGCCGCATGTGGCCCGCGAAGCTATTTTATGCGGCCCGCGACCATATACGCGAATTAAAAAAAAAAAAATAGATTAAATTTACAATGACCACATATAAGCCGTAAAATGATTTACAACTGAACAACGTGCGCGACGTGTTTCAAAAACTGGAAGCTTGTATTGACAGGTGTGGGCTACCGTGGGAAAAACTTGTTTCAGTGGCTACGGACGGTGCACCAGCAATGTGTTCAGAGAAGGTTGGTATGTTGGATTAATGGTAGAAAAACGGAATCAGCTCAGCTTGGCGGGACAATTTGCAGCCATACACTGCATTCTGCACCAAAAAGCACTCTGTGGCAAAAGTCTACAAATTAAGAACGTAATGGATGTTGTGAAGACGATGAACTTCATACATACAAGGGGTCTCAACCACAGACAGTTTGTGTCATTTCTAGCTGATTTGTAAACGGAATACGGAGAGTTGCTGTATCATTCGGACGTCAGATAGTTGAGTCGTGGAAAAGTGCTGCAGAGATTTTTTGAACTTAGACGTGAAATAGCATTTTTCATGGCAATGAAAGATAGAGACAAACTTTAGCTGAGTGACTCAATGTTTTTGTCGGATCTTGCTTTTCTTACGCAACATCTCAATGCACTCAATTCACAACTACAGGGCAGAAAGCAGCTGATTACCGTGATGTTTGACCGCATCAAATCATTCAGATCAAGCTGTGGGCCACTCAGCTGGCAGATGGAAACCAGTCTCATTTCTCTTTTCTACAGAGCATGACGGTTGAACCACAGCGCCTGAAAGACTAGTAGACATCTTCTCCAGACTACTAACAGATTTTGAACACCGTTTTCAGCCATTCACTTCTTTCGAACCACAGTTTTTCCTTGTTGCCACTCCGTTCGCAGGCAGTGACGTGAAAAACGTTCCAGAGGAAGTCCAGATGGAACTAATGGACCTGCAAATGTGACATTGTTCTGAAGCAAAAATACGCTGATGTTGGCGTTCTAGGTTTCTACCAGTTTCTTCCCAGAGAGAAGTTTCCAAACTTATTCTGCACAGCTTCTAGAATTCAAGCGATGTTTGGAAGTGCGTACGTTTGGGAACAGTTTTTCTTTAGAATAAAGGTCAACAAAACAGCATTACGATCAATACTGTCAGATGAACATCTGAGAGCAACCTTGTGGCTTGTCATTACACGCAACTTAGGCCTAACGTCGATGGTCTGGTCTCTGGCAAACGCTCTCAGCTGAGTGAACAGAAACATGACGGACGAGCAGTTGGCCAAGTAATTATAGTTTGTTTGTTTACAGTGTCTGCTTTTTTATTAGTGACAGAGACCACGGTCAACTTATTTTAGTAAACTAAACTGCCTAATGTAAATAATAATCATAAAAACTTTATTTTAGCATTTAACTTCTGTGACAGTAGTGTTTGTAAAATTTAATGAAAAAGCATTCTCTTTTTGTGGTGCGGCACGCTGACTGGTTGTTACTTTCCACTGCGGCCCACATGCTGATATGAGTTTGAGACCACTGTTCTAGATGATCTATACATTCGATTTACCAGGACTCTTTCGCGAGGAGAAGGTGGGTTTTGGGGGAGGGGGAGCAGTGATCGTGTACAAAAGTGTTCTATTGTTTTTAAATCTAACACTCATTTTTTTATTAAGTAAACAACAATCGCTCTATAAGGTGTATAAAGGTGGTATTGTCTTTTGAAAATATGTATTTTATTTTTATTTCACTTCTTTGTTTTTCTGAAAGTGATACGTCTAGACTTTTAAATTACAGAGGCACATTTTTAGCGGCCCCCGTAAGGGGAAAAGCCGCTATTAGGTTTGTGCAAAATGTCCGTCTGTCCGTCTGTCACACTCAGGACGCCAAAAAAAGAAGAGATTCGAAAAATATTTTTTCACCATTAAATGCGGCTTGAAAAGTTTAGGTACAACAGCTACTTTTAGTTTTCTAAAAGCAAACCGTTTAAATAAAAAAATTAATTATGGAAGCGATTTTTTTTATAACAAAATAAAAACCAATTCTAAAACAATTACGTAAATGTAAGGGAGGAAATGTTTCTATAAGAAATGCTCTTGGCATGTAGATATCACGCACATTTTTTAAAATGAACTTCTGTCCGTCTGTCCGTCTTTCAAACTCAGGGCGCCAAAACTAGAAGAGATACGAAAAATATTATTTCACCATTAAATGCGGCTTGAAAAGTTTAGGTGCAACGGCTACTTTTAGTTTTCTTAAAGCAAACCACTTAATTTATAAAATTAATTATGCAAGCGATTTTTAAATAAAAAAACACCAATTCTAAAACAATTACGTAAATGTAAGGGAGGAAATGTTACTATAAGAAATGCACTCCACAAACGAATATCACGCACATTTTTAGCGGCCCCCGTAAGGGGAAAAGCCGCTATTAGGTTTGTGCAAAATGTCCGTCTGTCACACTCAGGGCGCAAAAACTAGACGAGATACGAAAAATATTTTTTCACCATTAAATGCGGCTTTAAAAGTTTAGGTGCAACAGCTACTTTTAGTTTTCTAAAAGCAAACGGTTTAATTTATAAAACTAATTATGCAAGCGATTTTTTAATAACAAAACACCAATTCTAAAACAATTACGTAAATGTAAGGGAGGAAATGTTACTATAAGAAATGCTTACAGCATGTCGATATCACGCACATTTTTTAAAATGAACTTTTAGCAGCGGCTTTCGTGTACTAGCGTAAGGTCCAGAAATGACATGATTCTAAACTAATTTCTTAAATTTAAAAAAAAATCAGATTTTAAAAATTAAAATTGTTTAGTGCCCCAATTAGAATGAAAGAAGCATATTTTTGTGCGTTTTGTCTGTTGGTTGGTCTGTCCGTCACGGTTAGAAAAAAACACTAAAGGCTTTTGAAAATATGATTTAACCTTTACTGTTCTTTCAGAAATATTGCGATAGTTAAGGATGGGAGCATACAGGAATTAAGCCAGGGACTTAGAAGGAACATCCGAAACATCTTGCAAATAGACGGATCTGACAGGGATCCGACTCCGACGGGGGCCGCCTCTGAGTTTGTGTATCACACAAACTCTCTTTGTAATTTTGTTTTTACTTGAAATACGCCGCATTTTAATAAACACTTTAGAAGATGTAAATATTGATAATACCATAATTATGAAGGGGTCTGGTGTTCAAATCCCGAATTAACAGACACACATATATTTTTTTTATTACTTTCCACTAGATCAGGGGTCGGCAACCATTAGAGTCGGAAGAGACAAAAATTACAATTTACAATATTTCATTGTTTCTAAAGAGCCACAAGATTTTTTTCCGAACATTTCGTTAAGAATTCTTTAAACTGACAATGTATAGTGATTTTAGCAAGATGTTGTTTAAAATCTTGAATAACTAATTCATGAACTCAACTATTTCGTTCGGAAATGTTTCGATACAAAGAACTTCTTGGTATATTATGCAGTGAAACGTAAAAATTTCATGGTTTAATTTTGCAACCAAAGATTCGTAGTTGCCCTTTTTATTTTTTCCTGCCATACTTCTGGTTCCATCACTTACTATTGAAACGATTTATTTATATCGATTTTATTGTCTTCAATGTATTTTCGCACGACTTTAGCTCTATCTTTTCCTCTGGTTTGTCACGAGAGCGCAAGCAATCCAGGAAGTTCTTCTTTTGGAACTTGGGAAGACATTATACCTGAAAAAAAAGGCCAACTGGTGCCGTGTCTGTTATGTCGTAAGACACATCTATATCAAGTGATAAGGCAGAAGAAAATTGAATATCTTCTACCTGCAAATATGTTATATTTCAAGACATGGAGAGGGGTGAGCTGAAAGCGAAATCAGAGCAATGTTTTTGAAGTTCTTTGAAGTTTTTTTGTTCAATACAATAAGTAATATTTGCGCATGGAACTAAAGAGCTGCTGCTCAACAGCCAAAGAGCCGCATGTAGTTGGCGAGCCGCAGGTTGCCGACCCCTGCACTAAATGGACTGAAATTAGGGTTAAGTACCGGTGCGAGTTTGTACGTGGGAGTTAGTTGGGTCCAACGCCTCAAGGGGAAATAAGATACGCAACAGATGTACAGTGTTGGGATAACCTCTCCACCTGTTGAAATACAAGTCTTCAACGGAGCGTAGTGCCTATTAATGGGGCTAGGTGCACTGGCGGATCCAGGGGGGGGGGGGCGGTAGGGGCGGACGTATTCTAATATAGAATTCACACAATTTGTATACGAATTTATTACTTATGTTAATACTATTAACTAATTATTTATATTTCAACCTATTTTTTAATATTTTGCATCAATCCCGCTCTCCTCTCCTGTAAACTCCGAGTTGGGGGGGGGGGGGTGCGGTCCAATTATTTGTAGATATCGAAGTTTGCTAACAGAATAAATAAAATATCTTATGATTAAAACTTTTTATTGATGTTTTAACCGATCTTTATGTCGTTCCCCTGTTGGGCGATTGGGGGGGGGATACCTCTACTGCCCTTTCCACCTAAACCCTTTGAGTGAGGTGGCGAGCGGTCCTACTTTTATGGGAAAAATAAAATTTTATATTATGTCGCTCCCCTTCTGGTATCTTGGCCAATTCGGTGGGGGGGGGGGCGATTGCATCTAATCCCCTCCCCACTCTAGCCCTCTGAGTGTGGGGGTTAGTCCTATTTGTATACAGAAATCATAGTTTGTGAACAAAATAAGTTGAATATCTATATAATATAAAATACGTATTGATATGTCAACCCATTTTTATATTATGTCGCACCACATCTAATCTCAAATTTTATCGTTAGTAAATATAAAATGAAAAAGGGTTGTACCAGATTGGAGGCGCGATACATGCAATCGCCGTCACTAATATAATTTATATTTGCTATAGATTAAATTCTTATATCAAGTCTCGACACTCCCATTCCTAAATGCCTAATGCAAACATAGGCAGAAATTATAAAAAGGAGCGAGGATTAATCATTTTCACTCTTCTGCCCCTCCCCTTTCCAGAAGAAAACATGATGTTTTAAAACAGAATAGTCAAATATGGCGACAAAGTTTATGTAATTTCACATGAATTTTTCATAGTTTTTCAAGAAAAGACTTTGCTTTGGAAAATTTAGTTAGAATTCATACTAAATTTTTCAGTATAAGAATAACGACTGCTATGCGTTCAGAACCCAAATATATTTTTCCTAGTCGTTTTTTCAACATTTACTCAATTTGATATTTCTCCAGTTAAATAAATGTGGGACTATAGCTCACAATTTATGCTTAAATCCTAAAAATGCAAAAACAAATTAGAGTAGAATCTAATTGGTACACTTAATTTCTCCACCAACTTCCGAAATTTTTTGTTTAAAGATTTTTTTCCGTAACAAAACACTCCATTGATGAATAATGAGCTGCAGATGTCAGGGTAATACGTTTCCAATATGAAAAATGCAAGAAAACGCTTTTGGCGTGGGAGCTTCGCCCCGAACTGCATTGTTGAATAATGAGCTGTAGATGTCAGGAGAATGCGTTTTCGCAGTGAAAAATGCAAGAAAACGTTTTTGGCCCCACAACCCACTATGGACGCTTACAGCGCTCCCCCAGAGAATGGCCTCAATGCCTTTTTTTTTTTTCGACGAAGGTTGAGAAAAATTGCTTTTTTTATGTTCATATATATATATATAGTCACTTCCGAATTTGGGATCCTGGATTCGAATTTCATGAAGTCTGGGAATTTGAATTTTGGAATTGTTAGGGTGCCTCTAAGTCCACCAAACTTTATTGGTACTTGAGTTGGGGAAAGTAAAAGCGGTTGGACGTTATGCTGGCCCTCTGCAAACGGAACAGATGACCTAAACATCATCCGCCCTATAGATGGCAAGGTCTGAGGTGGTGTTTCCTATGGTATTGTGTGTCTAGTTGATATTTTCAAGGTTCAGACCCGGGTATTGTCAAACAGTTGTGGACGGTTACGACTAGATGCTCATAATAAATAACGCAATGTGCGTTTAGATTGCATTAAATAATTCAATAGCCAATTTTAAATCCGAGTCCGAATCCTGACTAGCGGTAACTATTTTTAGTTTGTTTTTTTTAAAGTTTATTTTTATTTAACTCAATTTCCAGGAATGTTCGTATATTTCAACTCACGATAGCTGAAGAAGGCAATTATTCAGTGTATGTCAGACCGAAATTGACTCATACAAAGAAAATGATGATGGTAAGACTAAAGGATATTGAGTTGTGTTTGATATTGTATTTGTAAAGGGAAATAACAAATAATAATTCAAATGTGTTGGTATTGTTTGTGGCTTATCCTTTGTTATTTCCCATAGAATTCAGTTACCATTTGCATACATTTTATAATGTTTTGTGCAGACATAGAGCGCATTAGTGTATACAAGTCTCTATTTGGTTTGCACATGTCTTATCATTTTGATTCGAGCCTAAGTTATCCATTTCTTTCGTACATAAGCTATCCATTTGTTTCGTACATGAGTTATGCATTGGGTTCGCACATGAGTTATCCATTTGTTTCGTACATTAGTTATCCATTGGGTTCGCACATGAGTTATCCATTTGTTTCGCGCGAGTTCTCACTCTAACACACACACACATCAAATCTATTCTTAATGTGATTTATTAAGTTCCAACTTATCTCAGACCATTCCAGTGATGTTTTGATTGGATACTCGTTTTTAATGTTAGAAACATAAGGTAACCTTCCCACGAATACACAAATAAAATTGAACAAATATTTCGCTTTTGCTTCATTAGAAGAACTTGGCCTTCGTGAACATAACAATTTCAAGTCAGTTTGGTGGCAAGGAATGCCTGGAAACTGCCTCCTTCAGTGTTAATGATGTTGGTAGGTATGACTTTTAGTGTGTCCAGACGTTTCATCAACAGTGTGTCTGCAATATTTGTACAAAGTTAAAGTCTCATCTAGAATGTGTCTTTGAAGTCAAGATAAAACAAGGTTACAAAGTTTGTGTTGAAACACAAACGTAGAAGAGGTCCGCTCAGACAGGTCAAAAAACAAGTTTCAATTTTTTTCAGCAATAGTATCAGAAATTATGAACCACGAACCATCAACAACTACAACCCTATCTTCGTCCATACAATCAGAAGAAACCTGCTTGTGTCGAAAGCGTCGTCAGTATCTTTATGTTTGTGGTTCGACTAACGACTTGATACCAAGGGATATGGAGATTTATTAATGTTATATTTGTGATATTGTTAATAGTCATATGTATTCAATGAACTGATAGTTATGAAGATATAGTGCAATGTGAACCTGACCTAACTGATATTATTTATCTAATTGATTTCATTGTTTTGTAAAGGGCATATCTCTCGTTAAAGGCCTAAGGAACGTTACTTGTATTATGGGAAATATGCTCGTGTAAGATAAAATAAACAATTTAGCTCACATGTAGCCAATTCGACAGATAATATTTCCACAAATAAAAGTTTTTAAAAAATGTTTTTTTTTTTGTTTTTTTTTTCATAAATGTGTAAAAAATAAACCATAGTCTGACCTTACTAAGGTCGTTGTGCTAGCCACATGACACCCTCGTTAACCATGGGCCACAGAATCAGATGACCTTTACATCATCTGCCCTATAGACCACAAGGTCTGAAAGGGGAACTTACTTTTACTTGACCTTACTAAAAAGAATCCCTCGTTTCTTGATATTAATAATGAATATTTGTAAAAATGGTGTGTTTTTATTTTAAAAAAAAAATATTGTCATAGTTAATTTTAAAAATAAAATTATTTGCTAATAGAAAAGAACCAATTAGAACTTTGAAAGATTAAAAGTATCAGAATAATGGATTTTAAATATCTTTTCTAGTTTTTTAAAGAACTAAACGGAGGCCACTAAAGAAAAACAAATTAATAAATTAATAGAACAACTGACAAATGGAGAATTACAAAGTATTAATTGCAACTACGTAGTATATACGCTGGAAATGTATTCAAGGGTAGAAGGACAGGCAGGCTGGAGTGTATTGCCAAACAACTCTCCAGATCGGGTCTGTGCTTTAAGTGAAGAATGGGATCGCGATTCTTTTTTACACCTTAAAAACTCTAGTTTTACCCGAATCAGATACCCCATTAGTATTAACCATGCTGAGATTACTCCCTTAGAACACAGAAGAGGAAACGTGCAGTGAGTTGTAGGGTCGCCTTATCCCTGTACAAGGACAGACCCTTTGCCACACATGGACCAGTATTCTGTCTCTCAATTCCTTGTCCCGATCGTTCATCGTGCAGAGCTCGGCATTCGTAAAGAATATGCTCTATTGTCTCGTCGTCCTAGACGCACCGTGTGTCGTAATTCTCCCTCCACCGTCTAACGTACATGCCTATTGCACAGTGTCCGACTCGGAACTGCTCTAGGACTGCCTGTTCTGCACGGCAGAGTCCCCACCATGCGTCCTTTCAGTCTGGTCTACTCATCTGTCTTTGTAGCTCTCGGGCCTTTTCGGAAGCGTCCCAACTACTACCAACGTGCCAACAATCGGGTGTCGGCTTGGGATCGTACACTCGGAAGGGTGCACGGTTCATCATTTAAGGTGCTCGTTGCCGCCGCGGCTTTCGCTAAAAAGTCAGCCCTCTGATGACTGACCAGTTCTACCCAGAATTTATCAGATATTGTTTACAATTGAGAGAGATCGAGACTCACTGCGACAGTATATTTTCATTGCAAGTGATAGCATTTAACAGTTTGATGGAACTCTTTGTAGTGAAAGAGCAAGCTCCGCATATTGAAAAAGAAAACTTGAACAGTTCAATATGTATTATTTAGCGTACACTATAAATCATACAATCCCAATGTGCAGACATATTAACTTCTCATTTCCTTTTCTTCCTAGATGCCGTGACCATTGCAGGCGGAGAAACAATGCTGAACCCAGCCAGCCCAACACACGTGAGATCGTTAGCGGATGATTATTATTATTACTTATTTTTTTGTCAATGTATCTCAAACGTGTTTTCATGCTACTCTAGATAGCTTAGTCTCTTTTTAAAACCTGTTTGGGAAACAGGCGGAGCTTATTAAAGATACTATACTGGCCCTCTATTTAGACCTGCTGGATATGGCTGGAATGGGATGAGAGAGAGGCAGTGATTAAAAGGACAACTATGGAGAGGATTTGAAATTATTTTGAAAAAAAAATAACTACACGATTCATTGTTACGCCAGAAACTTTACCAACCAGCCACGTAGGTTCTGTTTACGCTTTCCTTTTGGTCTGAAATGTGTGTTCTGCCGCCTTTGTAAGAGATCGCAAACTGTCTCTTTCAGAAATCCCTTACTGACAACTTGAAGCTGATCTTTAAAGCATGCAAGTGGATGAGAGCCTCTCACGTCGTCCTCTCTTGTCTTCAATGGGAGGGATTTGGATTTTCCCCAATTTCCATTCTTTTTCTCTTTCTAACAACTAGTGAGACCTTTCTTCTTGTTTCATTATATTCATGTTTTGTTATTCTGGTCCTTCTCTGTAGCATTATTATCCGAACATTGTTTTTCTCTTCTATAACATGTCTGTATTCGTTGTCATACCATCCGATGCTCCTGGTTTTAGTTTCAATCCGACCACCTCTTCTGCTTTTCTTTTATTAGTATGTTTTATTTTCTCCCATTGGTCATTTATGTTTTGGTTTACCTTTTCCCAATGTTGTTTGTTGTGATTAAAATGGGATTCTATACGTTTCCGCAGTAAGTGTTGATTTTTAGGGTATTTTTTTATGTATTCAATATTTGTAGAGTTTTTTTTTAAATTTTACTTATTCTTTGCCTGAATTGTGTTACTAGTAGGTGTCTGAGTCAGCAACTGCTTTGGTTTTGGTCCACCCCGGGTATTTTATTTCCCCTGTACCCACCATAACTGTGAGAGCATTTCTCTATCCGCCACCTGCGCAGGCGCTCGATGGGAGATCAAAAACTACTAGACTGACGTAATTATATTCTGTTGAGAAGAAACGTCTGGATTATTTCAAAGATGTTTAAAGATGTGAAAGAACCTCGATCTCATTAACATCGCTTTATATTTTTAAATACATCCAGTAGACACCGGCTACTGCTCTGTCTGCATTAGATGTGACAAAATAAGCAGGTCGCAACTGGGTCAGCGAGGTGCTGTGAAATTCTCCACTCATCCTTAATTAACCATCGAACTCCATGGCATTCCCTATGGGAAATGTCAATATATTTCGTAATTAAAATTGTAGGCAATAAATGTTTACTGACGTGTTATGTACACAGCTCAAGCTGACCTGACATTCAAGCGACGTTCATGTATATGTTTACTGCTGTGTTATCTACAGCTCAAACTGACTTTCAAGCGTCGTTCGTGCCTCTTTGATAAAAGCACTACGTACACCTGGAGCATACAAAGCATCTTCTACGTGAGGTCCAAGGCTGGAAACATTCCGAGATGTATCAATAACAAGAGAGTCGGGATGGTATGTACAACCGTAGTTAAGAATATGTGTATTTAGCTCAGGAGCAAATCTATTTATGTATTAGTACTGCCATTGTACGCTTTGCTGCAATCTCTTTTGTGGATGTGCTGGCAGTAGGCTAGTTTCGGGAAGGGTGAATAAAGCAGAAGATGTCCATGCTTTCAGCTAACGCCTCAAACCCGATCTCAGTAAAAACGCCTGATCTACATCAGAATGAGAACCCAAGCACATTAATTTAATAGTGTTGAGACTTACGCTTCTAAGCCAAACATCTCACATATAAAGCTGTAAAGATAAAACAAAAAAAAACAGGTATTCTTTTTAACCTCATCGTTTACAACAATTCCTGTCCTCGACCGCCAAATAATCTTGCCTATTTTACGCCAGCTGAATGATTAAAAATGTAAACTTAGAGATTCAGCAGTTGTTGGCGGACTTCAGTTGTAAACCAACTGTTGACCATCTCAGAGAACACTTTTTGTGGTGGTTACAGAGCTCTATTCTGGAGAAACATTTCTGTCTTAGCACTTGACAGGTTGAAGTGCAACCTGATTGGTTGTAAAAGGAGGCAGATTTTAGTCGATTGGCTAGTTTTTCTTTCTGAGCTGAAGCGTCACCATTTCGTTATAGTCTTCTAACACTGACCTGCGACGTTGCAGCCTGTTGGCACTTGTAATGCTACGTGTCTGGATAGCTATTGGTCTCGTCAGACCTGTAACGTGGCAGACATTGGTCTTAAATCGCTGTGCTAGTCCTGTTTCTAATATATTCATTCCCGGGCATGCTACCCTGCCTCATAATGGCGCCGGAGGGGGGGGGGAAACGATCGTAGGAGGAAACGATTAGGCTAAAGGGTAGCAAAACAAGACTCCCGTGGGAGTGCCTAAGGGGGTGCTAGAGTATCCTCTTTGCACTGTGCGGAGTTGTAAAAAAGCTCCCACAACCTTGTCACAATCCAGGCGCTGTTCCTCAAGGGGCCGTTACATATATGGCATGTCCAGCACAGTTAGCCTGGTATAAGAAAGGAAAATGGCGGGGGTCGTAGTACACGTGGCCTCTTGCCGCGAGTCTGACCCACCCACCAGACTAAACAGTGTACACTGTTCTCATTCAGGCCAGTGAGAGTGAGCTCTTGTTCACTTTTGCTGGCCTAGAGTTCCAAGAGCCGAAGGTTGACAGTTGAAGAAGAGTATATTCATTTGGGATGCGGTCTTTTTATGCGATCATTTTGTAGCATCCTAATTAATGGATATTTATGATATATAATGATATATATAATATAATATATGTATTTTAAGCTTCACAGTTCTCTACGTTTTTAGTTTAATTATCATTTTCTAATGTGGAAAAAAAATTGAATTATCTACTTTACTTAATGTTTATGTATGCATGACATTCACAGACTGACCATAACGAAAACAGTATCACTGTGTACTTATTTCCCCCACCAGGTGGATCTGACCAAACTTTATTCTAGAATCACAGGCTTCACGTTACCAGTGGCCATGAATAAGCCCACACTGTTCATCCAACCTTATACCTTCTCCCCAGGTACAACATACCGTATATGTGTCTTGTTACAGCAGAATAGATCAGAGCGTATACTGTGCGTAAGTATCAGCCCAGTTTCAGGATGTTCTGTTTTAAGGGGATAGGGTTGGGATGTTTTATGTTAGAAAGTTTGAAAATGTCACGTGGATAGGCGGGGCGGCGGCTGAGCGGTAAAGCGCTTGGCTTCCGAACGGGGATCCTGGGTTCCAATCCTAATGAAGACTGGGATTTTTAATTTCGGGATCTTTGGGCGCCTTTGAGTCCACCCAGCTCTAATGGGTACATGGGGAAAGTAAAGGCGGTTGGTCGTTGTGCTGGCCACATGACACTCTCGTTAATCATTGGTCATAGGAACAGATATTTAACTAGTGATGGCTGCTTTGTTTTGTTGTCTGGGCTGTCGTCTCCCCACGTTCATCTGCCCCCAGCCTGCAGGAATTTTGGTCTAGGATATAATAATCTTCAATTCTAATAGAACATACGACACATGTAAAGCAGTTTACCTTTGCATAATCTACCCCATAGAATGGCATAGATCAATGATTCTGAAAGGGAGCTTACTTGTGTCCTATTGACATTCTCGTTTTTACGTTTCTTATATTCGTGTTGTCAGATGCGTGACAGAAAGACTTTTTTGTTTTGGAATATAAAAAGGACAAAGTTATCGGTATAAGTGCTAAATAAAATCACAGCTTGATACATTAATAAGCACTCAAATTTATTGTAAAATATTTCTAAATATAAAAATAAGTTCCTATATGTTTGAATTTATGTTATAGCATAATCAAATGAGGTGTTGTAAGTAGAACATGTACTGGTAACACTTTCATTGTGTCTTGAGTAGAGTGTTGATTATTAATCTGGCGGAGGTAACAACTAATTCCCACCAACCAGCTGAAGACTAGCAAAAGGTCGACATTGAAATATGATAACGTCGACGATCCGCAGCGGCGTAGCTAGGATTTTGACATCATTTGGGGGCCAGAGTGCTTGACCTTTTTTTTTTTTTTGGGGGGGGGGGGCTGCATTTTGCGTAATATTTAATATTGAAAGTAAAAAACACTCATTAACGGCCCCCCCCCTTTCAAGTGGAGGCCCGGGGGAATTTTCAAATTATCCCCCCTCCCCCACCCAAGCTACGTCACTGCCCGTCCATGGCGTGGCTGCTAATTAAAATACTTAAGTCAAACAAAGTCTTCATCTGAAAAGACGCTAATACAGTAACTGTTTTCTTTTTTCCAGAACTAATTCTAGTCCTAGGTTTTGTCCTAACCTTACTGTCGCGGTATGGACAGTATAGAGGGACTTCTTATGGTCCGACTGCTACGCTGGGCAGGGCACGTATCCCATATGGGAGACGAACGTATGCCAAAGGCATTCCTTTTTGGTGAGCTAAAATGTGGTCGACGTAACAGAGGCGCCCCACGGAAACGCTTCAAAGACCAGCTTAGGCGTCAACTTTCCTTGGCTGACATAGAAGAGAGCACCTGGCTGCATGCGGCGTCGGAACGAGTCAGCTGGAGGTCACTCACGAAGGCCGCGGGATACACATTTGAGACCAAAAGAAAGTCTGCCGCCTAGGACAAACGCAGACGACGAAAAGAAAATCTAAACCGACCAATTGCGGACAATGGTTTTGCTTGCCCTGGAGGTGGCAAAATATGTAGGTCACAGCTGGGGCTGCACAGCCACGGAAACACTGTATTCCTCAATAATCTTCGGATTCGAAGACAAGCCTTATTAATATTATTATTGTCGCTATATCAAACCGTAAACAAAACGAAAGACTTTTAACTTTTCGCGCCATTTTCGCTAATTTTAAACTCGCATAACCGAACAAAGTATTTTATTTTTTTTTAAACTCATGTAGAACAAATATCCATATATATAATATATACCAATGAATGATAAATGATATCTAGTTGCATGCAATATGTATTGTTTGATTCTGTACTCGAAGATAGGCATTAGGCCGCTCATTTCATCCAGTTTTCATTATGGTCTAAGACTAAGCACTATAAGCACCTTAGGCATTAGGCCGCTCATTTCATCCAGTTTTCATTATGGTCTAAGACTAAGCACTGTAAGCACCTTAGTCTAGGTTATCTTGTTTTTATTCACCCTGATAGGAAACCTATTTTTTTCCCCTATTTAAGTAATGTGAAGGCCTCCGCGCGGTGTTGAGTATTTGCAACATGCCAAAATCTGACTGGATAAAACACTGAACACAAACTACTTCAGTAACACCTGTGAAAGGCCGAAACGATCAAGATATGTTGTCGACGCTGATGTTGATCAACAAATATGTTTAATGATCAAGAAGGGAATCGTCCGATGTCAACTATGTACTTCTTATTCTTGCTGTGATAGGAAAAGCGTGTTGTCTCTATCAAATCCTAGCGCGTTCTTGTTTTTTTTTAATATATATGTCACGTCATTCCGTCACTAAAATTTCCCCTTATTCCCGAAACAAAATAACTAAATCCTCATCATGTCATAACAGTAAATATAATGTTCATAACATTATTGTCTTATTTCAGGGCTGGCTGGGCACAAACAGCACCGAGACGACTGACCTCCTGTTTGTCAACGTGGATCCGCCCCTGAACGTGTTCACGTTTTGGCCAACCGACCTGATTTTCAACGCTTCGAAATCATTTTTTTTGTACATTTTGGACGAGGCTGGATATGTATGGAAAAAGACACTTGCGTAAGAGCTTAAAGAAAAAAAGCTTTGCAGCTGCTACATTGACATTAAATAGCAAAATATAACAAAGCAATTTAAAGAAACAGCTTATATAGGTATTGAAGCGCACAATGAATACCACATCTTTCTTTACTGCGTGATTTATCTCCCTTTTTATGCACACTAATAATAATAATAATAATAATTTTATTTTTAAAGCGCTGTTAACAAACGAAATGTAGGCTCAAGGCGCTGTGATAACATTACACACATAAATACGAAAGCTAGAATGACAAACTAATCTAGAATAAAGTTTTGAACAGATAGGTCTTAGATATAAGATAAGATAAGACATCTGATTTAATGGCGACACAAGTCTTCCCTCCCACATGTCCACAAGGAGTGGATCAGAGAACACTGAGCATGCTAGAGCAGCATGGAAGATGTATATATCCAATAACATGTATCATTAACATTGATCAACTTAATGCAGCTTTAACTAAATATTGTGATAGACTGTAGACAAAACAACCGCTTGTTGATAATCTGTTACTGAATGGTAGCTCCAAATAGCTCTTACAACTAAGCCGATGTTATACTTCTAAGGAGATAGTTTTGAATAACTTGAACAGAAATGTTTCTCGAAACAAAACATTATTTATAAATACTGATTCAACTTATGGGCGCGGTAGTCGAATGGTTAAGCGCTTGGTTCCGAACCTGAGGTTCTGGGTTCGAATCCCGGTGAAGGCTAGGATTTTGAATATCGGGATTTTTAAGGCGCCCCTGAGTCCACCCAACTCTAATGTGTGCCCGACTTTAGTTGGGGAAAGTAAAGGCGATTGGTCGTTGTGCTGGCTACATAACACCATGCTCGTTAACCGTTGGCCAAAGAAACAGATAAAACAATGAAAAGATATGTCCACAACATCTAACTCGCTACAAAAACACGTCTTTACTCTCTTACGTCTCTCATCTCCCACTATCACTCACGTGACTTCTTTACATAAATTATGACAGACCAGCTAATGGTTTCATCACCAAACACCACCAAAAAGTACCACTCTATTGTCGTTACCTGGAAGACACCCACTATGACATCGTTGTAATGTGAACAACTCAGAACAAGCACCATTGCGCTGTATTATAAGATCGGATAGAATTCGTATCGAATTTTTAAATAGATTATTGTATTAATATAATTTTCTTCACGGTCTAGAGCACAATCATTACCTAGTATTAGAGCTTTATCTACAGGTATGTCAAATGAACAGACTCGTCGACATCTCTGTTTTCTTTTAATACTGTTTAACTCTAGCATATTGTAACATTAAAAAAAAAAAGTAAAGTATCCCCTTCAGACCTTGTGATCTATGGGGCAGATGATGTTAAGGTCATCTGTTTCTTTGGCCGACGGTTAACGAGCAGGGTGTTATGTGGCCAGCACAACGACCAACCGCCTTTACTTTCCCCAACTAAAGTCAGGTACCCATTAGAGTTGGGTGGACTCAGGGGCGCCCTAAAAATCCCGAAATTCAAAATCCCAGTCTTCACCGGGATTCGAACCCAGGACATCAGGTTCGGAAGCCGAGCGCTTAACCATTCGACCACCGCGCCCATGTATATTGTAACATTGGTTGCTCATAAAGATGTTTATTAAAAAAAAATGTTTAAAGCTGTATGTATGGTGTCAGAAGCTGGGTGTTGACGTCATTGTCCACAGATTCTCTTGGAGCTGTTCAGGTAATAAGAACTGCAATAAGATCAAAAGTCACTACGGCATTAACTCTGGGGAGACAGACGTCGAAGTAAGAAGTAATCTTATAACCAATAAAGGTAGGATAGGCTTCACACACACACACTGACACATCCACACACACACACACACTGATACACACTCACACATTTTACACTAATGTTCAGCGCTGTTTGTTTCTATGGTCAACGAGTAACAAGTATATCATATAGCTCGCTCAATGAGTCGCCTTCACATTCCCTAACTGGTGTTAGGTACGCATTTAATTTCCGACAAATCCCAATCGCAAATGAACTAGGGTGATGTAGGGGGTCATCAAAATTAGAAAATTCCTCGGGCCCCCACACTAAGGGGTCTCCAAACGAGTGTCCGAATTTTTTTTTTACATTCAATATTACTCCATTATCGGATGTCATATGTCGAATATCAAAATGCAGGGGCACCTGAAGAGGTCAAGCGCCCCACCCCGTTCCCTCAAATCCATAGCTACGCCAATGCACGTGACCTCTCATCTCACAAGCCAATCAGACACCACGCTTTAAACAAATATACATAAACATAGATACTGTATAGACATTTCCTTACAACAAAATTTTTGTTTTTTTAATTTCTTACAATTTGAAGCCAATAAAGCTAGTCCAATGTATTGTCTCATTCTCTACCTAGCTAGTTCTATAATCATAAGGAGACAGTGGCTGCAACCAGCATCTATTCTGAAGATCATGCTAAATGTCTCGTTGAAATATCAGATGCAAGCTATCAGCAGGATGGTCGGGTGGACAATTAAAATTCCAGAGCGCTACAGCGGGCCGAAGGTCATCCCTCATGTATTTATAAGGTAAAGATCACAAGTGAGCTGTCACTGGGAGCTGATGTTTGGAGCTGACGTAAAGGTGACAGTTTTGGTGAGCTAAACGTACGCAGCAGACTGCGAAGAACTACTGAATATTTTTATGCGAAAATAAAGCTAAACGCAACACAAGTTGATAAACTTTATAAAGATGATTGACGCAGTAACGTAAATGAATAAAATAGTTTATTCTTATAGGGAGCGTAGTTTCTAAGTCTTCTTTTTTTTTCTACAAATTTGTTTGTATGCATCATGTCTAGTTCAAAACCGATTTTGTTAATTTTTTAAGTATAAACACAAAACCTAATGTGTAACGTCATGTTGTCTAATCTTGCGTCTTGGGCAAAGCTGGTCTGACTGGCATGGACACCAGTAATAATGTGTAGATCGCGTCGGGCGGAACGGCCGAATCTATGTGCTTGGCTAGGAAACAGCCGACCCGTTTTCCTGTGCGCTATTAGAGAATAGAGCCGTCTAAACCAGGGGTCGGCAACCTTTTGAGTCGAAAGAGCCAAAAATTGCAATTTACACAATTTTAAAGTTTTAAAGAGCCGCACTTTTTTTTTTCTTGCAACAATAAATAGTACTTGCACATTTTTTTTTTACTAAAAAAGAAATCCGTTTA
>JADKLZ010001913.1:22898364-22913394 GCA_021533235.1 Biomphalaria straminea
GATAGATAGATAGATAGATAGATAGATAGATAGATAGATAGATAGATAGATAGATTGAGAGAGAGAGAGAGAGATATTGAAAGATAGATTGAAATATAAATAAATGACCTAAACATCATCTGCCCTACTGATCTCACGATCTGAAAGGGGAACTTAACATAACTTTATTATAGATGTATATTAATTGATTTATACTTATATTGATGTATACTGCATATTCCTATTATTCACAATTCGCGTTCAATAAATGTATTCCCGTTGCCTTATTTTGTTTATTTGTCCAGTATGTAGAGTTCATCTATAGACATCTGATTGACCCACAGAACAACCTTGTCGACTACACCAACTTCACAGTGGTGCTCTTCTTAATGAAGAGATTGTTTTATCTTCTGCAAAAATTGATTGGATATGGACATTTAAATCTATTTTCATTTTGCGACAGTTCGGTAGGTTACGTGCCTTTGATTACTTTGATCTTAGCTTTTGAGTTCTTCGGTATTTATAGTTCCACCATTTATCACGTAGGAATAAATGAAAACAAAAACATGCCTTAGTGGGAATCTAACAAGGAAAAATAACTAACGAAGAGTTAAAAAAAAAGTATTTGACATTTTTTACGATAACCTAAACCAGCGGTTCTCAATCCCCGACTTTTCCGCGAATCCCCCCCCCCCCCACAGTAATAGAAGAATAGACAAAAACAATCCATATTTTCAATGGTCTTAGGTGACCCCTGGCAAATCTTCGATCGACCCCCTTGCTGAGAACCGCTGACCTAAACCATGACAAGTCGCTGTTACCAACTGAAAACAAAAATAATTGAGCTATAACTTTAAGAATAGATCAGTGTATTACATTTCATTCACATACCCATTCTGCTTTCTTACTGTTAGACAGTTTCACATTTATTATTTAATAAGGCATTGAGTAGAAGATTTCATATTTCGAATCACATACGAAAGGAGAAAATACTCTATTAGTTTGGTGTGGAATGCCTGTCCGTCCGTCCGTACGTCGCGTTTAGATCGCAGAAATAAGAAAAAGAAATAGAAAATCGGACATCATGATATTTTAGGTAATTTAAAGTTCTGATGCAACAGCTATTTTTTATTTCCTGAAAGCGAAAAATCTAAATTTTTAAATCAATTGTGCAAGCAGTTTTTTTTTAAATAAAATACACCACTTTACAGCTATATTAATTATAACAGCATTGAGTACTTTCTAGTTAGGGAGATGACAACATACCATTTTTTTTACAAATTTATGCAAATGGGTTTAGATTTTTGGTCAAATATATTTTATTTGCATTTGTATTGCTAAGTTATGTAAGTTCTGTCATACTAAATACTACATTTATAATAAAAAAGTTTACCTTTTTTTAAAGAGAAAATATGTATACACAATGGAAATAATTTTGTCATAGTTTAAAACAACAATTAATAGGTAGTTTTTTTTATATTTTAACATGAACTGCAGTGGAATCTCTGTGTGCTATAGAAAACCAAAGGATTTTAATTTTTTTTACTGAAATGTGTTTTTTTTCTTGTGGTTTTGAAAAAGAGACTGACCCTTTACAAAACAATTAGATACTTATTATAAACATCAGTTAAGTCAGGTTCTAATTTCACATTCACTTTAACCTATCCTTTGGACTTCTGGACCTTTGGGACACCATACATGATATGTCAAACTTCTTTCTCCATTCTTCTCTATCATTTGCCTTTGATAGAATTCCATTATGATATTCTTTCCGAAAATATTGAAACCTGCCTTTTTTTCCTGCCTGGGTGGACCACTTCATGGGCCAATTTTTAGTTTGTGTTTCCACACAAACTGTCTTTGTAATCCTGTTCTGTATTAAATTTAGTTTTTGCTACAAGCAGAATGTTGAGAAAAAACTTTATTCTGCGGTGCAAGAAAGTGCAAAAATAATTATCATGAAAAATATCAAGACTTTTCTAAACCAAATACACCAAAATGAGAGCTATATATAGTTTTTCCGCCATTAATGAAAATCGCCAATCGAGATTATATGTAGATACAATTTCTACTACAAGATCAGATGATTAACGAAAAAAATATTTTAGTATTTGTGCACTTCTATAATTGTCCCTTTTATATAATGTATTATTTTTCAGACTTACTTTTTGAAAGTTATTCGCAAGATTCTTGATATGCATAATGAACACATGGACGTGTCTATATACGACTGTTCTAAAATTTATTGGTAAGTTGACCAGATTATTCAAAAATTGTGTACCATTTTCACTTCCAATCCTGTATAAAGAAAAATGAAATAGATGTTAAAGTCTATACTGTGATCTCACAACCATACATGACACACTCAAACACGGGAAGCAGCAGGAAACTTAAGCATCTGGATTTTTAGGATGCCCCCCCCCCCCCGCCGTCCAAAGAGAAATCAGTCCTAATGAATACCAGTTATACGTGGGCAAAATAAAGGTTACTGGTCGTTGTACTGGCTACGTGTCACCCTTGTCTGCGGTCGGTCTTAGACACAAATGAGTTTTACATTATTATTATGCGCACCCATAGATTGCTATAGTACATTTACATCTTACCAAATTCCTTGTAGTCTTCTTTATACTAATCCAATAATGCCCAGACTACGGCATGCGGGCTGTATTCGGTCCATGAGATGGCGCTATCCAGCACGTAGAAATCTCTGTCCACGGTGCCAAGTGAAGTCTCAGAGGCATAGCTGTATTGGAGGTATCGCGAGATTTGACACGTGTTTTGGAATCTATATTGGGCCCTTTTAGGTCTTAAAATGTTGCGCAACACTGGACTTGGCTAACGACGCCAGGCCCGAACGCAGAGGAACTTTCGAATTAGTGTCACACTTTGCGGTTGTTTTATCTGCACTTAGAAAGCCTAAGCATGATTTTCCAAGTCTTTTTGCGATGTCGTCATAGAGATGGATACCACACCCTTGTAATGTTATTTTCTCCCCAGGCAGATCATCGATATACTTGATGATATAAAAAGGCATTGTGACGCTGCCTATAAACGTAACGTACACTACTTACAGGTAAGCAAAGTTTACTATGGATGTAAAGGGGTAAACTAAACAAAACGGAGGAAGGTTACATCTACTAGAACTATAATGTCGTAGGGTCTTTTGTTGTGATGTAACTACATATGTAGGCAGGGCCGGATTTAGGTATACGGTGCCTCCGGGCAGAGTTGTTTTTTTTTTTGTTATCTCTTAGACTTTTTCGAAAGCTGTAATATAAATCCACTTATGAACTGAAAGACTAATATCTAAAAGATATTACCCTCGACTATAAAGAAGACATTTCTTAACCACGACAGTGTTGTGAACTGCAAGATTTGTTAACATGCATGACTAGATGCCTAACGCGTAGGACGTAATCATCTTCTATTTGAAGTAAAGTCTGTATTTTATAAGATAAGATTTTAAGTATTATCGGTAACATTCGAAAAAAAAACAACAACAAACAACCGAAAGAGAGTAAAGCCGCTGAGCCGTCGAGCCCCATCTGCCCTTCCTTAAACCGGCCCAAAATGAAGCATCTAAATTGAATTGTAAGACGATTTTGATTTTTAAAAGTATAAAGTCCAAATGTGTGACAAAGTAGCTAGTACTTACATGTATTATCAAATTGACGAACTATCCATATGCCAAGATATACCTTATTCCTGTGTCTGTGTGAATGTAGTGTTTTTGTTTTTTTTTAAATATAAGCGATGTTTTAAATATTTTTTTTAATTCTATGTAAAATAAAAGAAACAAGTCCTTTTGACAATTATTACATATTTATAGGACCCGCTCTAATTTAAAGTGTAAAAATTATTAAATTAAGCCATTTTATTACTTACAACAGATTCCCCGCGCCATCCTGTCGATTTAACATCCCTACAATTATTTGTCTGTTAAGCTATTGCTTTAAAAGAAATCAAACACATTTTTAACAAAATATAGTCATTTATAACGACCGCAGTGGGGCCCGCATTTCATAGGACACGCAATTGTATAGGACCCGCTCTAATTTAAAGTGTAAAAAATTATTAAATTAAGCCATTTTATTACTTACAACAGATTCCCTGCGCCATCCTGTCGATTTAAAATCCCTATAATTATTTCTCTGTTAAGCTATTGCTTTAAAAGAAATCAAACACATTTTTAACATTTTAAAATATAGTCATTTATAATCTCTAACCTTGCTAATGCTTTTTTTTCCCAACACAATTGTTCACAAATACTCGTATTAAAGGTCTTTTGCAAGTCAATGGATTTTTTTCTAAAGAATTATAGAGTAATTGCGCTCTAGAAAACTTTCTCTTTGACTATTAAATACATAAATAATTCGAGTTTTAAATATGGTTCTAATTTTTCGCATTATAAAATAAGTAAAGCCAATGCGTTAAAAAAATGATTAATGGAGCTAAAAATAGATTACTTGTTGCATTGTGTTGCCGGTCTGACCTAATTCTTTTGAGAAATATAATATAGATTTTTAATGATCCCCCCTAATATACTTTTCATTAGTGATGTGGAATTTTATTTCTTACCTATACTCTATAGGCAACTTAAGCTATAGAAAAGGGTCCCTTCTTGCTCGTACACGGGATCACCTTCTAAAGATGTATTATTATAAAGTGAGTTATCTCTCTTTGTAAAAAAATGATTGGGCTATCTCCCTTGGCTAAATAAAAAAAATTGGCTAACCATTAAACGATTTACAAATGCATGAAAGTAATGTCTAGTTTAATTTAAATTGTTGTTTTAATCGTACATCTCGTTTAGGCTTTCAACGTTGGTACAGACATCTTCATCATACTTGATATAGCACTTCAACATTGTCCTACTAAACTAAACCAAGTAAGTAGTAGAACTTACCTGCACAATCTATACTTTTACCTGTCTGGTTTGTTGAACCAATTACCAAATCTACTTGACTATTTCGGTAAGGAAAAAATTTAAAAATCGGTTCAAAGCAAGACATTCCACTCATTTCTATGTCAAGCGGTGAATTGGGAGATGGCAATAAACTTCCATTACGTTTCTGATTATGGGCAAAATTAGACATGGTTTTAAGTTATTTAAAATATGTGGCTCCTTATTAAATCTAACCACCCTCTCCAAATAGTTATGTTTGTGTTTGAATCAACGTCTGGTAATTTTGCTTTTGTAATTTTTTTTAGGGGGGGGGTGAGGTTTCTTACAAAGAAAGTGCTGGGTCTTAATTTATAGCGTAAGATTGCTGCTTGGTCGTGTGGTATTTTCGCTTGACTGTCATTAGGCAGGCTCTTGACTGGAATCCACAAGGAAAGAGGAAAGTGGGCAGACCCAAGCAAACCTGGAAGAGGTCAGTCGTCAGTGAAGCTGAGGGTACTGGAATGACATGGGAGCAGATGAAGAAAGCTGCTCAGAACCGAGTTCGGTGGAGAGGTGTGGTTGTGGCCCTATGCTCCCCTGGGAGTAAACAGGATTAAGTAGTCATTAGTTCGTCTCGCTTCCATCCCCAATCTTCCTGTGGGAGGTTTGGGCTAGGATGTAGATCTAGATTATTTTCAAGAAGAATTACGTAATTGTTTATCGTGTAAAAAATATAAACTTCAACAATCTCATTAATAAATTTAAGTACTAGATCCACGGGATTCTCATTACATTAATCTTTTTTTTTTTTCATTTTTGCACCCCTTCGTTATTCTGGCCCGCGAATGGAGTTGAAAATTAAAATGGCCCGAAGGTCGAATCGGGTTGGGCATTACTGGTATAATTGCATTGCATCCTTATCTTATCTTATATGTTGGCCACCTTCAGTCTTAGAATGAGTATGGTTCATCTCAAACACTTTTTTCATGCGGTTTTGGAGTCATATTTTGGAGAGACACTCCTGTTTACAAATATCGCTGGTTAAGCTGGTCTTTGCTTCAATAGCGGGGGAGCTGGCCATTTTTCGCCCCTCTATCTTATATAATACAGACGTTACTTCAAAAAAGTAGATGACCAAATATGAATATTTACGAACCACGCTACTGTTTATGTTAATAGTTCTTCTATCTTAATGCCATTCTGAGAAATCAGTGCATTAATATATATATATATATATATATATATATATATCTAGATTCATACGTATATGTATATACACTCCTCCGAATCAACCAAGGGGACATACTCAATTAACCCCTTTTATTGTCTTTTCATAGTTGTCCCCCTTAGCAAACTCGATTGTAGAATGCTGCAGTTTTGATTCCAGCCAGAAACAAGTGTTGAGAATCGGCAGTACACAAGCTTACGGCTACGTCTATGTGGAGACTTACACCTACAGCATGCTCATCAATGACATGTCAATCGACCCTTTCATCCAGATGGCGGTAAGATAAAACACCAGAGTAAGATTTGATTAGTCTTTACAAGCAGGCCAGGATTTAGGAATGTGCATAGACTGCATTAGAGATTACAGCTGGCTAGAAGGGAAAAAAAAAGGTTGTGGAAGTATTGTGATCGCGAGAACTTTGAGGCTAAAGAGGCCTCGTGATTCACGTTTAAGCCCGCCCGGCACTCGCTTGTTTCCTAAATAATGTATATGTGACTGCTGGAAACCCAATAGCTGCAAGGGCGTAACCCTGACAAAGTTCTCTTATTTCGTAATACTTAGGCCTCCATGTGTCCGTGAATGTTTCGCGGCCTCTACTTGGCGTTCGGGGAGAAATGGTTGTTACAGGAACAGGAGACGATTAGGCCAATAGAGAAGAAAAAAATAAAACACCCCCCCTTGGTTGCTTAAGGACCGAGTCCGTTGCAATGGCTCGGATGGAAGAAAGCCCCAACAAAAATATCACTATCCTCACACCGTTCCTCTAGGGGCCCCTTTTTATGGCTGACACCTGCACGTTAATAAAGTACATATAAAGAATATATGAAAGTTTCCCCGGTATGCTCGGCCTTTGGCCTCGCTTCTAATCCGAGCATCCTGTGAGACGAGCCATCGGTAATAGGGATGCAATAATCGGATATTTCCAGATAGATGTTTGTTCAGACAGGCAGATGGAGGTAAGCTTACAGAAGCCTAGAGTTTCAAGAGTCTAAGAATCAACTCATGTGACAATTACAAAGAGGAAGGCCTCTATTGCACATGGCCTCCACATTTAAAAATCAGGGCTTCTTTTAACTTTTTCTAGAGGATTGCTTTTCTGGCAGGGTTGTATATAAATATCAGATTTTTATTTAAAATAAACCCCTAGTTCTTAAGATTCTTCTAGCGCAACTTCAAAACACAATTGCCATAATACTACTGACCTTATGTACTGGTCTCTAAATACCAATTTAAATGTTGCTCATGGTGATTGACAACAAAATACAAAACAAAATAGTCGTTATAGCTTTCAATAGGCCACATTCCAGATTTATCCAGAGGTATTGGTTTTGGGTAAGTCTCTCCAACTATCCCCATGTCTTGTCCAGCTGTAAATCACTGCACCATGTATTTCTGGGTCGTCCCTCTTCCTCTTTCCTTGGAAGTTCCAGGTCAGGGCTTTCCTTGTGATGTTAGATGCAGGCCTGCAAGGAGTAAGGCCTATACATAGCCAGTTTCCATAACTTAAAAAAAACAAAACCACATTTAGGAAAAAAAGGTTACCGACTGCTCTGTGACGTCATTCCGGTGTATTTGCAAAGACAAAGTGCTGCACCATTTGACTATTATGCTAATGGGGGTGTACAATCTAGGTCAATGGCCATGCATTACGTCACAAATTAAAGTAGCAATCGTGTTCCTAAGAGTAACAATAGGTTACAAACTTTTCAAACGCAAGCATCTGCTGTCTTCACAAGTGGTGTCACATCTGTTAAAGTAATAATAATGTTTAATCGACTGACATCAACAGGTGTATGGGTCGCAAGAATCTTCACTGTCGTCACGTATTGGAGACTTGGAAATAAACGCCCCAGTACTTATGATAGTTATTCAACAGTTATCTCCAGTGGACTATTTCCTTGAAGAAGTCTACTGGGAAGTCTTCGATATCAGACTTATACCTAAGCCTTTGACTTGTAAGTATCTATCTATCTATCTATCTATCTGTGTCTGTCTATCTACCCTTCCATCTATTTTTCCCGCAGTCCTAGAGGTTCCCCTATCTCATGTGCCCACAAAAGAGATTAGCCACGCTTTGCAGGAAAGGTAATAATATAGTAAAGTGCGAACCTCGAAAGGATTAGGGCCGATAAAGCAATTTTCACGTTTGGATTTTTATAACACCGTAACGGTCTGACCTATGAAAAAACTGATGGTATCTCTGAATTCCTCGTCCTTTTTTCTATAAACCTAATTTGGATTTAATGTATCACTAGGCTTAGTTAAAATTAAATACGAGGTCAAAGAGGTGTACGGTAGGTATCGCCAAGCGTACTTTTCCTCGAACGGATTTTTCCCCAGTTAGTAAGCTCGATCGGGTTGTTGGAAGGTTCGAACAGATCAAAGAAAATATATCTAAAAACATGTTTAAATATTTAATTTTCACTATAAAGTCATTTTCTTCTTATTCTAGCGTAAGAACACTATCCATTGCACCATTTCCCACCCTCCACAACTTTAAATAGTCTTTTTAATCTGATGAGCCATCTGACTTGAAAATAGCCTTAATCCCATTACCCAGTTCCTTCACTACCGGGTAGTAAAATAGAAGCATTCCACACCTCCTAAGTTGGACCTCGCCATGAACTTAGCCTTAACAAGGAAAAGGAAATATTATGTGTCGGAAGTTAAGAAAAAAGGTGCATGCGCAGTAGCAATATAGTAGTAATTTGGTAAACATTCATATAAAAAAGTTTTAAGCAATAAAAAGTGAACCGCTCGAACCTCTCGACAAATTTGGGCTGCTCGAACTTCGCACTTTAATAATTCCAAAGGCCATGAATGAGACATTGGCCAGCCATCAATTAAAGCAGTGCTTCCTTAATTTTTTTCCTAGCGGAACTTTTCGCACATTCCGACTATACAACGAACACTTTTGCTTTCTTTTTAGAGAGATTCACCTGTTGGCCTAACAGTTAATTATTTCAGTAGTTCGTGGAACACCTATTCATTAAAACACATTCTGGGATATACTAGATTAGAGGATCATTCCATCACATTACACTGAACCTTAACTTCACAGCAATCAGCTCATTGAATTTTATGAATATTAACAACGCGATAACATTAATAGCGTCAGTGTAGTCAAAAGAAAAAATAATAATTTAATTTAATTAGCAGGATAAATATCTTCTAGCAGTCAGCGGGATATTGAGAAAAAAACAAGAGAGCTTCGAGTTCCTTTTTTATTATAATGGTCCACAAATGAGATTGGACCAAAGCGCTCTGAGCATGCTATAAGCATGAAAGTAGCGCTATGTAAAAGCTATAATAATAATAATAATAATAATGTGCCTTATCTCGCAAAGTCTCATTTGAAATATGTTTTTCTTCTTCTAGTTGACCAAAAGACGTTTAGAATTAAGCTACACACTGGAATAAACAGACTCGGAGATCGGGTTGTAGTAGACAGTGACTGTCTGTTACTTAAGGCAAGACGTCGTAGAGTTTATGTTGCCAATGTTACAATGAAATGAAAGTTATGTATAAATAAGTAAGGTAAAAGTAAAGTTTCCCCTTTCAGACCTTGTTATCTATAGGGCAGATGATGTAAAGGTCATCTGATTCTGTGGCCCACGGTTAACGAAGGTGTCATGTGGCCAGCACAACGACCAACCTCCTTTACTTTTCAACAACTAATGTCAGGTAGCCATTAGAGCTGGATGAACTCAGAGGCGCCCGAAGATCCCAAAAATTTAAAAATCCCAGTCTTCACAAGGATTCGAACCCCGACCCCTGTTCAGAAGCGAAGCGATTTACCGCTCAGCCACGACGCCTCCTATTCTATAAGTGGTTAACATTTTGCCTACCACATTATTGAGGGTCTTAATAGTTTATTTTTTTTTTATTATAGACTTTGAATAACCAACTATTGTCCAATAGGAACTTATGGTTGCTTATAGTTTAAAAGCGTACACTATTTATTTTTGCAAAGCGTATATCAAATCCCTCTGTCTGTTTATTTGGTACAAAGTGTACACGTTTCTCCAACACCCCAATCTTGGATCAAGTTGAAACATTACACAATATTTGTTGTACTCAGCAATACACGAATCAATACAAAGAATTAACCAGTAGGTTAACTAAATATATTGTTTGGCATCGAAAATGGAAAATAAATATTAGTTATTGAGATCTAGTGATAGGGCTGTATACTTGGAGTTATTCCCTTTTTAATTTTTTTTCCAACTTCTTCTAATATCAAGCTTAAAATTTGCATAATTTTTAATTAGAGTCGATGACATACATGAATCAATTTTAAAAAAACAACTATTTTATCATTTTTATCAATTAGTTGTAATTTAATAAATTTATTTGATAATAAAAAAGGGGAACTTATTCCTACAATATTAAGAAATATGACATTGATTTTTTTAAAATTATTTTGTATGTTCTTCTTGCAGTTCAACGCCTCAATCATGTTTGGTACTCAGCTCTTTCTGCAGCCCTCTCCGGACATGACCTACACCGTGTCGCCTATCTTCGCCAGATCTACCCGCGAAACGCTGGACATCATGGACAAAGGCTACGTGGAAATGCCCCGGACTTATAATGAGACGTTACGCAATATCACTGGGGACCCCACCTCCCTGTTCCTGCCACAACTTCCAGTAAGCTGGCGTTTGTCTGTGACTTTTTTGTTTTGTTAAAAATTAACACAATAACTATGGAAATTTACATTCTTTTTTTTCAATTATTCAACAAAAACTTCATCGAATTCCACCAATTTTCAGCAGCGGACGCTTTGTAATAACCATTAAGTCATAGTCTCATTCGATTTGTTCATTACAATTGTTTAGAGATGTCCACTTTGAAAAACAAAATTTTAGAAATGTCAACTTGAAAAAAAAAGTTTAAAAAAAAAAAAAAATTGAGAGCTATCCAATTTGCGTTGTGTGCCATCTCATCTCTGTCTTTCAACTTCTTACGCTATTTGTGGTATTTACTTTGTTTACACCCGAACTATAGTTACTGGTTAATAGAGATTGTTTGTAATCTTATTACGTTTTTGGTGTTTCAACATGAAATAGTTAAATAAGTTATTTCTGTATAAATGCTACCCTAAGTGTATGCATCTTAAAAATTATTTTATTTTAAGTCTTTACGTAGTAAAACTGGTGAATAAGTTCAAGAATATTTATCTTCTGGCTCTCGTTCTTATCGTCAGCTAGAATATTTACTGGCTAAAGACACGAAGTACTATTTGTTGATTCGGGTGAAGAAGAGACATGTTGTGAAAGGGGACGACTTGATGAACTTAACGGTCTTCTGTAAGCGGGTCACGTGTGGCCGGTGGTCAAGCGAAGACAAGTCCTGGACAGCTAGAAACTGCAGGGTGAGTAGCTATCAAGCTATGTAAGATCATCTTGTCTGATGAAGCACTAGCTACATTTCTTTGGCGCGTGAAAGTACAACGAGTGTTACTGTTTTAAAAACCCAATTTCAGTAAAAATACACCCAGATATTTCTTTCTTTCTCCTCCAACACCATATTCCCAACTGGTCCAAGTGACAGGATCATAGCGTATTAACTCTTTCTCTCCGTAATAATTTACCACATTCTGGCGGAATCCACGTTGGTACCGTCGATTAGGAGAGAAAGAGTTAAGAAAGTTAAAAACATGGAATAGGGCTAAATTAAAACAATTGGTAAAAAAAGTATTTATCGAACAGATCTATTGTTGTTGGTCTAGATCAGTGGTTCCCAAACTTTTTTGTCTCGTGGACCCCTTGACATGTTTTCTGGTTTTCCGTGGACCCCCTCCCCCCCCCCTCGTTTAAGTTATGTTGAATTTTTGAAAATTCATGAATTTCAAATTACATATCTTGTTTAAATAATTTTCAACCAGTGACATGAGAAGTGAAAAAGTCATTTAAAACTACTTTTTAAGTTTAATTAATTTTTTTACAATAAATGTATTAACGAAATTGAAATTTAAACCCATTATGTAACAGTTAATATGTATCGTTTACTATCACTAAACACATTGGAAACTTTTTGTCTTTAAAGGTTTGCAAGCTCGACTTCCATTGCTACGGGGATTATTTTTCATAGAGATTTGTTGTTTAGTAAAAGGTTTCACAAAGAGCTGTTTTTCGTGGATTTCTTGAGCCATAATAATTTGAATTAAAAAAAAATACATCATTACCAGACAGGGTTGACTCGGCCAGCTGTATAGAGAAATATATTGTTTGCAGAAATATGTTGTTTGCAAAGACTTACATTAGAAGAAAGAAATATTTAGCTATATTCCAACAGAGCTAAAGAATTTAGTGAACTCTTCTACAATACCATTGCCCTAACAGAGTTTTCATGGATTGTTCTCAGATAGCCGCCACAAACGAAGGAGCTGGAATACTTATTGAATGACCCAGTGGAGAAAAAATAATTTAAAAATTAAGATCACTATAACTAATGAGCTCTATGAGAACCACAGAGAAGAAATAAGAGCACTGCATCATAAAAAATGGCACATTAACAGTTAACACTCTCTTGTTTGACAAGGAAGTAATGAAGTTCAATTTCAAATACTTAACGCTCTCCAGTCTACATTTCCTTTTGTTAAAGTTATAACTAGACAAAACTACACTATGCAAATATAGTTATATAGTTAAATATAACAATTGTTCACACATACATCATGCACTCCTTTGTGCTGAGAATTAGTTCTGCTGTAATTTGGTCCTCTCCTGGTGCTTTGTGATTCAACTGATGAATGTTTTTGTCACTTTCTCTTCACATTTGAGCAAGAAATTGCGTTGATAACAAATTGAAGATATTCCTGCAATCGAGATCTACTACTGCTCCATTTGTTGCTACTGATATAATAGTTACAGGGTTTGCTTTTTTTTCGAACGATTCCTTCAAAACATCAAATGTGTTCGACTTTATTGTCAATTATCACAAAACCAAAATTTTGTCGTGAATTTATTTATCCATAAATAAACGAACATGTGCCCAAAAATTTCTTCATGACAGGCACAACCCGGTTCATATATGGACCTTTGAACTTTTTGTTGCTTAGAAAAATTCTTTGCAAATATCAGATGCAGGTTGTGTACAAAATAGTTTTTAAAACTTCAGCGGCTGGCTAAATCATTCATTTTTTTTTCGCTAACTGTATGTCATTTTCATAATTTTGCAAGATATTTTAAGACACAGCAAACCATTATATTTTCCTTAAAATTTGAAAAGCAAATATTTTGTCAATTGTAGATCTTTTCTCAACTTTATCATGGAGTGTTCAATAGTTTTTCAAATCTTATCAGGGTGGCTTTGTCTCCGACGATCCTCCAGCTTAGGTGGTTTCATGGTATCATTACATAAAATGTTTAAGAAAAGACACATAGGCAATATAAGTTGGACGAGTAACGAAGAAAACAAAATTGACAATTAACACCACCGTCTATTTTATATTTAGATTCAGCCATGTTAAATATTAGTTATCTCTAGACCAAATTGAGCTATTTATATGAGTTATTAAAATTTAAAATATGTTTTTCATTCGAATAATACATGAAATATTTAATGGCCTCGCTATAATAAAGTATAAATAAAGTATATTTGTATGATATAATAGGGGATTCCATTAATGTGAGATTTATATTAAACTCAATTTCTTCTTGAATGAGATGCACTCTCGTGGACCCCCATTTGGATGTCATGGACCCCCAATTCTTTTTTTCACTTTCGTGGACCCCCTGGAAGTCCTTCGTGGACCCCTGGGGGTCCCTGTGGACCACTTTGGGAATCACTGGTCTAGATATAAAGTTTTAAAATGTAATTGCATGACAATCAAATTGATACAATTACTCTTCATATAAGCTTTTTTTTTAAAGTATTTTTTTTGTATACTTCTCTTGTTTTGTTATTCTTGTCACAGCCAAGCAATATGTCAATGCTGACACCAGAATACATCAACTGCAGATGCGATACAGGGCGTATCTTCTCTGGAGGCGTTGAGGATTGCTCCGGCTCAATGGAGGTGCCATGGTAAAAAAGAGCAACTATTTTCTTTCTCGTATAGCGCCTCTTTAATACTACGGCACGTTTAGTGCGCTATCGTCCATTCTTTTCTGTAGACCTATTAATGGGGGGGGGGGGGGCGGGTATCTGTAAGAAGGTGTCCGTGCTGCCATTACGAAGTTGTACTCGAACCTTCTTGATAAGTAGCCGAGCTGGTTAGGTCACTCTAGGTTTAAGTCACTCAGCCAAGAGGTTTAAGTCACTCAGTCAAGCGGTTAGGTCACTCGAGGTTTAAGTCACTCAGCCAAGAGGTTTAAGTCACTCAGCCTAAAAGTTTAAGTCACTCAGCCAAGCGGTTAGGTCACTCAGCCAAGCGGTTAGGTCACTCAGCCAAGAGGTTTAAGTCACTCAGCCAAGAGGTTTAAGTTACTCAGCCAAGAGGTATAAGTCACTCAGCCAAGAGGTTTAAGTCACTCAGCCAAGAGGTTTAAGTCACTCAGCTAAGAGGTTTAAGTCACTCAGCCAAGAGATTTAAGACACTCAGCCAAGAGGTTTAAGTCACTCAGCCAAGAGGTTTAAGTCACTTAGCCAAGAGGTTAGGTCACTCAGCCAAGAGGTTTAAGTCACTCAGTCAAAAGGTTTAAGTCACTCAGTCAAAAGGTTTAAGTCACTCAGCCAAGTGGTTAGGTCACTCCGCCAAGAGGTTTAAGTCACTCAGCCAAGCGGTTAGGTCACTCAACCAAGAGGTTTAAGTCACTCAGACAAGAGGCTTAAATTCACTCAGCCAAGCGGTTTAAGTCACTCAGCCATAAGGCTTAAGTCACTGAGCCATGAGATTTAAGTCAGCCAAGCGGTTTAAGTCACTCAGCCAAGCTGTTTAAGTCACTCAGCCAAGCGGTTTAAGTCACTCAGCCAAGAGGTTTAAGTCACTCAG
>JADKLZ010001913.1:22922650-22946737 GCA_021533235.1 Biomphalaria straminea
CCTTAAAAGGTTCAGTAATTTTTACAAGTGCCATACAGCCCACTCTTTCTATTCTGAATAAAGCACTGAAGTGAAACACAATTAATATATTGATACCCAAAGGATAGAATTATATTTTTGTTATAAGGGACTTCTGTAATTTGCCAACAAGGTTGATGTGAAATTAGTCTTTATATTTTCTTGTCAACGCATATGTTTAAGTAATACTTTTATTCTGAGCTTAGCTTTCTTCTAGAAACAATAAATATTCAACATTTTAGTGCACAATGTATAATATAAAAAAGAAAAAAAAGGCGTATGTAGCCTATATATGTATGTATATTCCGAATGAAAATTAAAACCGATTCGACCAATCTTTATAAAACTTGGCATAAATGTTCCTTAGATCGTGGCGGTGACCGTTGAATGTTCTTAATGTCCCTCCCACAACTGGAGGGCCCTACAACATACAAAAAGTAACTAAATGTATATCTATTAAAGGACGAAACGTTTTAAAAATTCTGGTGCAACTATTCTCACAGTATTTTATATTTGATATCAATCTGACGGCTTAACGGGTAAACCCATTTTCACACTATACTTTTATTTTCTTGGCAAAATAAAAAAAAGAAATATGAAAGGGAACATTCTCCAAGTTTGACATAGATCTGAATTCAGTGCAGTAGTTCAGCAACACTCAAACTTAAGCCCAGTGACCACGGGTCATATCCGGTTAGTTAAAAGTATAAAAGTAACACACTTTAAACGAAACAATGAAATTCACATGAAAATGTATTTTAAACAAATATTTTAATCCTCAGCCATAAATTCGCAGTTGGTGTTCCACTTGAAAATGGCCAGCCAGTCGTACGTAGAGAAAAGTCGCTATGTCCCGAAATATCGTTGCTACTTCCGTAAGAATAAAAAAGATCGACACAGAAGATATTGCCAGTTTTTCGTAAAGGCAGGTAACTCATTTATTTCCTTTCTTGCTCATTCTATAGAAAGCTTATTGTCATAGGGATAAATCCGTGATTCTGCGTCAGGGTTGGATCTGCGACTGCACAAGGCTTAGAGCAGGAAAAGGGCCCTAATGAATTTTCATTACTATGACATAGAATATAACAACATTTTTAAGGCAGTAATGAACCTTACATGGTAACTTGCACAGATCCTCAACATTTTGTAGCTGTTTTTTTTAGAATTTGTCTGAATTTTGTTAAAACAATTCCTTTCCCAGTACCCAATATGACTTCTTATGTGGTCGGAAGACAATAGCAGGACCTGATATAAAAGGAAAAACTTCTGTGCATGTAAATTACAATTATTTTATGTCCTTAACCAATATCTCCATGCTTTTGAAGATCTTTCCAAACATATATTTTAACTAGATCGGACTTGACTATTAAGGTTGTGATTTTCGGAAGTAGAAATGAATATAAACACTCCACTACCTATAAAATGCTACAAAAGACGTGCGTCTCAATCAGCCTCTGACAACCAGTCCAACTCCAGGGCTCAGATGCTCAGACTATTATCAATGAAAGGAGAATGGGCAAATGCGAGCTATTGGCGGCCTAACCACTGACAAAACCTGAGGGGGAGTGGTCGTAGGGACGATAGCTCCTACACGCTCACCACCCCCTTTTTTTTAGGAATTTCGGGTTTCACTCAGATGTGTTTTATAGCTAATTACTACGTCAATATCTTAAAGAGTGTGTTGTACTGCGTACTTGGAACACCAAGGCCAGCAAAAGCGAACAAAAGCTCCACGTCACCAGCCTGAGATGGACGATTGTAGGTTCCCCAGACCTACTGTCCTGTCCGACGGGGGGGTGAGACTCGGGGGTAAAACTTAGATTTTTTGCTGCGTTCACTGTCAATGGACACAGACACTCTGGACTCGCGGACGAAGGCCGCACCACTGACTTCCCCCGTCGTTTTCCTTTACTTTACCAGGCCGACCCGTGGGGGGGGGGGGGTTAGGCCATTTATGAAACTAACCCTTGAGCGACGGCGCCTGGATGTGACACGTCTACACGAGTATGTTGTAGTGTGCTCGGAAAGGCATAAAGATAAAGGCACTCGTATTAGTTCATATGCTTGCACAGATGTATACAAGAGCTCCTATCTTTTTAGTGCCATTATAGCATGGAACAGGCTGGCTTAATCAGCCATTAAAACCACGCCCATTATCAACATGATTGATTAATTTTATGGTTTTAACTTTTTTTTCTCCCGAAGGCCTTAGAAAACCCAACATGTTTTACTTGATACATTTAAAGGATTTTTCAGTGTCAGTCTCTTCATTGTCACTGCTGCGTATCTTAATTCGACAGAAATACGGGGCCGTGGCGGACGCTCTTGGTATATTCAGCGTAACCCATTTCTCCAAGAGGAAATCTCAATTCATCTTCATCGTCCTGGTAATCGTGGTCATCAATGTCCAGATTGGGTCAGTCCATGACCGATACATGCAGACTACTTTCATTCGCCGCCTGCTCCTAGTTGGAAGAAACGAAATTACGTTAAAGCAGGTTCGTTACGATGTGCGCTAAGGCCATTTGGCAGAACTGGTTTTAAAAGCTCCTATTTGCGTGACTTAATATTTAAAGCTATTATCTTTCCATATTTCAGTGATTTTTTTTTAAATGAAAGCTATTAATAACTCTCTTTCCCTAACTCTCTTTCTTTTCTTCAAGCTCTCTTTTTTCTCTCTCCTTCTATCTCTATTGTCAGTCGATTTGTTTGTGTCTTATCGTTTTTTTTTCTCTTTTTCTCTATTTATCTGTGTACTTTTGTCTGACTGTCTCCTCTTCAATCTCTTTACTGACGTCCCATGCACAATTTCAAACTTTCCTACTGAAAAAAAAGTATTACGTCCTAGCTCAAACGTCAAGACGTCATGGCAGTGGGCAGGGCTTGAACCTGGGACCATCGTGACCAAGTCCAATGTGCATAGCACAAAACCACGCATATTTCTCTTTCTCTCTTTATCTCTCTCTCTATCTATCTATCTCTCTCTCTCTCTCTCTATCTCTCTCTCTCTCTATATATATATATATATATATATATATATATATATAGTGTTGCGCGCCTCTTCGCGGTGTTGGATCCAAACGATGAACTGAACAGGAGGTAAACTCCAGCTAACTCAATAACACCAACGAAAGGCTGAACGATAGTCGACGCTCGTGTTAAACAGTAAACACATTTAATTCTCAAAGGGGAACGCGTCCAGTGTCTTCGGTCGCTAGCCGCTTACATATTGTCTGTCTCTCCTTCTTTTTTTCTTGAAGTGCTCCCTGCAAATAAATGCCATATTTATATATATATATATATTTTACTAAGGTTACTCTCTCAATGCATCTTTCTTTTCTTATACTATATTAAATTATAAATTTCTAAATTTTCTTTCCTTTTCTGTATAAGTATTTTTTAAAAACAGCAAATGCAACACTGCCATACACTCAAACACGAGACAGATTTATTTCTTGTAAGCATTTGAATGCATACTATCCTGCTCTATCACCATAGCGTCTGACAGTGGCCGATGTCTGGACTCACATAAGACAGAGACTCTATCTAACGACCCACTGGAACCTGGTCGACATCAACACTACCGCCAGTTTCCACGTGCTGTCCAGTGCAAGACTGCGACAGGTCCGAGTCATACACGACGATGGTCAGTACCCTAAGTTGAGAGGTCGAGCTTATGGTTCTCTCCTTCCAACTGTTTATGTTGCTGTTTTGTTGTTGTGGTTTCTATACAAAGCTTATTTAACTTAACTCCATCTGTCAGGGAGGATTCTATCACACGTTTGAAATTTTTTTTTTCACAATTGTTTATGGTCGAAGACAACAAATGAATCAATTTAAAAAAAAATCAATTTAGTTGGATTTATTAAATTTACTTTATATAGAAAAAGGAGAATAAACCTTGCATTGCTAAGACAAATGGCACTGATTGTGAGTGCCTACCTTATATAAGCTTCTTGTTATGTGTTTGTTTTTCTTTATAATTCTGTCTGATTTTGGGTATTTAAAAAGATATTTAAAAAAGCTTAACATTAGAAGTACTACAAAATACATGGACAAATAAACTACGGGGCCTCAGATTGTAACATATACCACTATTCTTGTTGGCCTGATTTGACATACCTAATGTATACGTACAATGATCTAGATCATTGATGCCCAAAATACGGCCCGCAACATGGTTCCATCCGGCCCGCCGAATGGTCGGTTAAAGTGTGAAAACTTAAACTCCTTAAAAAAAAATTAAAAATTGATCTTTACCTACGTTATGCCCTCGCTTTTTCTCTGATTGATTGGTATCCTGACTTTTAACATGTGTACGTTTGTACGTTTATGTATTGGGAAAGCCGAAGAAAAAAATAGACTTTGAATGTAGAATCTAACAAGAAAAGCGAACGTATCTTTACTTATTGTGTGCAACATGATAATAAGCCAACATATTTGTTTTGTAAAGATAAACAACATTGTAAAATAAATAGGACGCCACTCATGCTTTGAGCCGCAATTGTTAAACTACGCCTAGAAATTGGAAGTTCGATGGGGATATTTACCAAAAATAGAAAAATAGACAAGAAAATGAGTGTTAAAATAGCTACAATGATAATTGATATTCTCATTTTAAGTAGAGATGAAGAGCCATTTTCCGACGCGTAAAAATAAAATATCAACTATAAATATTCCAAAATTGTTTCAGATCAATTTCATTTTTTTTTGTCATGTGGCCCGCGACAAGAGTGTCGGAAACAAAAATGGCCCGCCGGTCGAATTAGGTTGGGCATCACTGATCTAGATAGTCTAGAAAGAAAAAAGATGGGCTTTTGAATTATTAATTAATTATGGTTAAAGTGCGAGACGGCTGAGCGGTAAAGCGCTTGGCTTCCGAACTGTAGGTCCAGGGTTCGAATCCTGGTGAAGACTAGCATTTTAATTTTGAGGATTTTTTTTTTAGGGCGCCTCTGAATCCACCCAGCTCTAATGTGTTTCTGACATTAGTTGGGGACAAGTAAAGGCTAATGATAGTCGTGATGGCCACAAGACACCCTCCATAACCGTGGGCGACAGAAACAGATGACTTTTACATCATCTACCCCATGGATTCCAGGGTCTGAAAGGAATAAGCTTTTGTTTATAGAAATCTGTTTATTTGCATCTTTATTTTCATTTTCTTATGTTTCCATACGTTAGGGATTTTTTTTTATTTAAAATGAAAAAAAAACAGAGGCAACGCGAACACATACATAGTCTCCTAAATAGACCTACCTAAAGGACTAAATTATTACTGACGCTTCATTCGATCGTTCTTTAGAAAATTAAGAATGTTTTGTTATTTTCTTAATGCGCAACGCATCTGTGTACAAAATATAAACTTTTGCAACGTATCGGTCTGACCAACGATGATCCTACCTGAGCTGGCCTGACACATTTTCTATCTACGATGTGCAGTCGAACGTGAAAAATAGGTAGATATCCATTGGAAAAAAGCGCGGAGCCTAAATATGAAAAGGCGAATATGCTGTAGCATCATAAGTTCGCGACAAAGATAATTGTTGTCTAATTTACCGACGCATAATTTTAGCATTGAATTAGTTTAAAAGGCTAATACAATTAGATCTATAATTGAAATGCTTTTTTGTTTTTGCGTTTCATTCCGTGCAGCCACTTGTATGAGTCTTCTGCCAGTGAACGACACTCAGTACTGTCACTACGACATAGAACAAAGTATTGTAGGTAAGTACTCACTATTATCTTTAACTCTTTCTCTCCGTAAATATTTACAACATCCTGGTGGAATCAACGATGGTATCGTCAGTTAGGAGAGAAAGAGTTAAAATCCCTCCACAAGTTCAAAAAAATACAATTTCATTGAAAAATTCATTCAAAACGTATTAAAAATATTAAAAAGAATAGTAATAAGTACTATGTAGTTTTTTTTGTTTTTTTTTTTTAGATATGACATAATTTTATATATAATTATTAATAATTTTAAGCGCATTTATTATTAAAGCATTAAAACAATGGTAGTGGTCTCATCAAAGATGCTTCATAGGTCCCCCACACAATCCTGGCATGCAAAGTTGTATCAAATTAACCCTTGAATCCCAAGAATGGGTGAATATCTTAGAGTTCTTCATGAACCATGTGTAACTGGTATTTATCTCAAGGCCTATGCTGTAGACTATAACAACTAATTTTGCAGTTTTTTTTTATTTCTTCCTGGTCACAGTCCACCCTCAGATACCTATCAATGGCTTCAACTCTTCGCCATCTTTTAAAACTCTCTTGCTATCTTTTAAGAGACTCTCCAACTATCTTATCATTAATGTAGAAGTATTAGTATCAGTTAATTATTGGCTTAGATTTAGATGTAGGTAGGTTTTGAATACATTCATAATTTAATAGTTATTTTTATTTCATTTGGGGCCACCAAATTCACTTTAATTTAGGGCCTCCAGTCAACTAAGGCCGGCCCTGCTTTGCCTTCTTTTCTTCTAGCGAAACATTTCTAATGCTGAAGCCTTTTAGTACATCGCTTCCAAATCCTGGCGAGGCCTCACATTAGTCAGCGTCTGACGGGTCTGTCAATCTTGAAATTAGTTTTGTTAACGTCAGAAAACGATTGAAAACAATAAGATGGACCTCATTCACCAATCGTAAACAAACAACATTTGGCCACGAGATAATATTGATCAAACAATAAAAAAAAAGTATCACTTGACAGCCTTTATCGATTACGTAATTTGTATAGAAGAGATACTCTAGCCCTAATCACGTGGCTAAATGTTGTTTGTTTACGATTGGTGAATGAGGTCCATTGTCTTTTTCTGGAGAGGAGCTTTGTTCTTAAAAATGCAGAACAAGTACACAACTATGTTAAATCTGCTTAAGTGAACTATAGACCACTAGGTCTGAAAGGGGAACTTTTCTTTTGTAAGTGAACTTGTTTAAAAAAAAAAAGTTCTCATAAAAAATGCCAAAAGTACATTCATCGAAGTATATTTTTTCATGTTGTGTCCAAAATCAACATCTTTTTTTTTTTTTAATTTCAACTTTTATTCAGATACCAGGACTTACGCTTGGACCTGGAAGAGACCTATGCAGCGTAAAACTAGTCCTGGACCTTTTAGCTTCACAGACGGTGAACATTTCAACACTTTAATTCACAATTATCCTGGAGGCGGGTAAGTGTCAGCATACTAATTTCTCCATTTTTTTTTGTCGCATTAAAACTAGTCATCAAAGCTCAGCAATCGCTTGCAAGTCTCTATTCTCTTATCCTGTACTGCTTCTTATTATTATACCAGCAATCCGTCTAATGAAATGTAAACATATTCTCTCTCTATCAAGATGCTAGTAAAAATTCAAGTTCACCTTTCAGATCTTGCGATCTATATGGCAGATGATGTAAAGGTCATTTGTTTCTATGGCTTATAGTTTACATGGTTGTCATGTGGCCAGCACAACGACCAACCGCCTTTCCTTTTCCCCAACTAATGTCAGGTACCCATTAGAGCTGGGTGGACTCAAGGGCGCCCAAAAAATCCCGAAATTAAAAATCCCAGTCTTCACCAGGTTTCTAACCCTGGACCTCCGGTAGGGAAGCCAAGTGCTTCACTGCTCAGCCACCGCGCCCTCTTTCAAGATGCTACTTGTAGACTATTCTAGGCAATAGGTCAGGAAGGTTTCAAGCGGGCTCTATCGTCCTAATAATTCTCGTGATCTGAAATCGTTTTGTAGATGTGTTGCTTTGTTCACACGAAAGGCTAAAATTTGACCGCTCTGTCTTAAGACGCTCTGTCTTATATAGGACACATGGACTCTTGAAGACGTATTAAAATGTCTGTTTTAAAGAAACGTTGTGAGAGAGCCCTCTCGGAAAACTCATTTGAAAACGACGAACGTTTTTTTTTGTCTTTGAAACATTTGGAATTATGTCATTTAAACTTACTTACTATTATATTTAGTTCAGTGCTAGTTCTTAAGTGTTGATCCTTTTATCGCGAAGCTCTACAATTTGTGTCGAACTTTTATTTTGACAACTCAACTGTCTGTCTGCCTGTCTGTCAGAAAAAAAAGTGTGTACACCTTATTTCTCCACATTATTCATTGGCGTAGACAAGACATGAATCAATAAAAACAAAATTAACCAACTGGTCTATTAAGTACCGGTAATTGGTTATTTTGTTTGATATCAACAAGGGACATTAACCCGTTAGTATTCACAGATGTGGCTAAATTTGTAGAGTTGAGTCCTCTTAAATAATAACTGTAAACGCTATTATGCCACGACCATGCCCCAAGCTCAGATTAAGTTAATACTCAAAACAAATTATTTTTTGTACCTAGCAAAACATAAATCAAATGAAAAAAAAACAATAAGTCAATAAATTATTGATAATTAATTATTTTGTTTGATATCGAATACGGGAAATAGCCTCTACATTATTGATATAAATGTACAGTCGCAGTAATTTCCCTTAGATAAGCTTTGTTTTTTTTTTTTTTAAAATCATTTTTCTTATTTTTTGTCTGTTTTGTAGATATGACGTCGTCTTCACTCATAGTGACAGAATTCCTGTCAAAATCGACCAGGTCAACAGTCGTGGGTGGGTGGACGAGAGAACAAGGGCAATCAAAGTGGACATGGCCTTGTTCAATGCGGACACACAACTAATGACCTCGGTCAGTCATGTATACGAGTTTACTGGCGGTAAGTATTTCATGCTATGAACATCTCGTAACTTGTGAAGTGTGTCTAACCAAGACTAATCGTTTAAGAAGGCCACATTACTGACCTGCGATGTCGCAGCCTGTGGGCCAGTTAAGACCAATCGCTTGTTGTCGCGTCACAGGTCGTGACATCGAAACAAGCTATTGGTCTAAAACTGCCCACAGGTTGCGACATCGACATCGCAGGTCAGTATTGTGGCCTTCTGAAACGATTGGTCTCGGTCTCACATAAGTGTTGAAGATGTTCACCAGGAAAAAAAAACAACCAATGTCAAGGACGCTAATTGGAACTTCATAACTGCCAACTAAAAAAACAAAAGTTGAGCTTTTATTTTAGCAACATCTTAGTGCGTTGCAGCTGATCTTCTTAGCAACATCATCTTTATTACCGCTAGAAAAGTGTCTATTTCATTCCGAATACGTGTGGCCTGCTAGATTGAATGTTACTGCTTCCTACATTATTGATCAAATGTGTGTTCTATAATTGGTAGTATTCGTGCCTAATAGATCGGATATCCACTACTCCTCCATGAGGCTCCATAATTGATCAAATGTGTGCTCCATAAAGGGAAGAGCGTAGAAAATTAATTTGATGCTGCTGCACAAACCTTGTAAATATACTCTTAAAAAAAAAACAGCCTAGCGTATTAACGTTGTTGTTTTAATTCAGGACACCGGATACAGCAAAATGATATACTCTAAAAAACAACAACAACATCACTTGTATATGACAGCTATTTATAGCTGTTTATACTCTCTCACCATGCAAATCTTCAATAGGGCAAATATCAAGGAGGAGTTTTGGTAAAACAATAAGAGTTTACAGATTTAGTATTGTTAAAAAATATGGCGTGCCCCAAAACGTTATATATGATCATATTCCTTTGCATATTTATCTTCTTCCGTGTTGCTTTTTTTACATATTAGACAGGGTTTTTTTTTTCTTAGCCACACGACTAAAAACTACTTGACGACCTATCAAGAGAGCTAGAGTTGGAAACTATCTCGAGCTGAGTGGTATACTGGATGGACACCACTCAAGCCATCTCAAAATAAATAAATAAATAAAAACCTCCTCAACTGTTGACAAAAGAGATTTATTACAACGCACGCACGGAGCATGCTTCCGGCCTGTCAGATGCACTAAACAAATGGAATGGACCTCATTCACCAGTCGTAAACAAACAACATTTAGCCACATGATAATATTGATAAAACAAAAAAAAAACTGTCGCATGTCAGCCTGTGTGTATAAAGTAATTGATATAGAATAGTTGAGAACCGCGTGGCTAAATGTGATTGGTGCATGAGGTCCAGATGTATATAAATATTTGAACTGAAATGAAGGAACAGTTGGTCTAAATCAGTGTTTCCCAAAATGTATTCCTTGGAACCAGGGGCGGACTGGGAGTTAAAATCGGCCCGGGCATTTCCATACAACCCAGCCCACAAATAGTATATCATATGATGAACATCCAATTCTAGGTTTACATGTCCTCAAAATCATTATATTTAGTTTGATACTGTTTCGATAGCTAAACTCATACGTAAGGTGAGCACTATATTCTTATAAGAAAAACAGATGTTGCTTTTTAATCACTAAGTATAAAGGCCCTTCTTATTCTTCTACTTGGAACTCTAGGCCAGCAAAAGTGAACAAGAGCTCCCTCTCACCAGCCTGAATGAGAACTGAAGCCTGCTAGTAGCACTGCCTACGGATGTAGGCTATTATTTTTTTATCGAAAAATGTGTTAGATTAAATTAACTAAGAGGGCCTCTTTTACAAGCAAATAGTATAAAGTCAATTTATACGTTCTAAATGAAGCCTTTTATATTACACTACCGGCCCATTTGAGTACCGGCTTACCGGGCATTTGCCCGAATGCCCATATAACCAGTCCGCCCCTGCTTGAAACCCTAGTGTTCCACGAGCCCCCCTGAAGAGGTGTTCAACTATTGTAATAATTAACTAGTAGTCCACCACGTGAATTTCTCTCTCTAAAATTAAGGAAGTGCGAAGTATTCTATTACGAAAAAAAAATTATTAAATATTTGGAAAACACTGGACCAAACATGAATGGAGTGTTAAATTAAATGGATGCCAATTGAATGGAGTCTTCTAACAGTTGTAGCGATACTTGAGATAGTTCACCAAGAATATAAATTTTGTTTCAATTGTAATCACAATTATTTTAAATGTGTATTAATTAACCTGTGATACGTCATGCAGTGGCCTAGTTTCGAAATGTGTAACTATTCTACGCCTATGTAAAGTAACGCCCCTACAGTTGGAATATTTCAGAACACCATCAGGGTCTACACATTTCCTCTCTACTATCTCCACAACACAGAGGAAGTTCTGCGCATGTGCTATGTCTTCATGGTGCTTCTGACATTGTATTTTGCAGTCAAGGAAATTATTGAGGTACTAGTCTTCTTAACTCTTTGTCAATCTGAAAACAAAAGAGGTTTATTTTTTTAAAGAACGTTAATTCTGTTACCAACGTACAATTTTAGAACATATATTAGTTTTCAAATGTATTACATTCAGAATAATTACATAGTTGTGCTTAAAATATTTTAATTATTCTAATTCTTTATTTCATATTTATCTTTTAACGTTCTATCATGAAACAGTAAGAATAGCTCTAGTTGCGGCTATAATATAAAGTATCACAGAGTACTATTGGTTATATTTAAAAAAAAAATACATTACCAAATGTGCTTATTACAAACTATAAATATCTGGAAAGTATCAAGAGGCCCACAATCAACCCACCGCAGTCGAAGGGAGACTCCAATAATTAGCTTAGATACATATGATCATAGAAGAAGTAGTTAACAGAAGACTAAGAGAGTTCGTGTGATTATGAGATTTTTCATTCATGATAAGCTTTTATTTTAATTTTTGTTAAGTGTTTTCTTTTATTGTGAACAGATACGAACTTCTGGGATCTGGAATTATTTTAGCGACCCAATGTCTTGGTTAAACCTACTTGAACGAGGAACTAGCATTACAGTCATTGCTGGGTTTACATATGAATACTTTTATAGATCAAACGCTGTAAGTGTTTCTCTAAGGGTAGATACAAATGTTGATATGATGTGTAACTGTAACCACAAAACTAGATGTGTCAAGAGTTAAGGTTAGGGTTAGGGTTAGGTTACCGTGAAATAAAATTATCATTATACACTTGTGATTGTGTTTCAAAGTATGTTCTTTGTTAAATGAAAACATTCTTCTGGGATCTTTTCGTAATCAACTCTGATAACTAGATCCATTGTGGTGTGATTATGAAAAGCAATGCCATTACTAATGACCTACATTTGCCTTTCTAAACCTCAATCGTGTAAAGAAAAAAAAAACGCACACGGATTTGTATTGGATACGCCTTCATTTGGTACTTCACCAGCTTATCTCAGCTTATAAGGCTTTATAATTTTTTCTTAAATCTCAATGCGATAATCCTCAATTCGCTAACCAATGATCTTAAACTTTTTCTATTGTTATTAACTGTTATTTTAACACATACATGGGAAACTACTTCCACAATATCAAAGACTAGATATGTTCCTTACGTTCCTAAAGTAAATCAATTGCTTAGTTTTTGTCCATAGGAAATATTTTATTTAGTTTAATTTTATCCAAGTAGTTTACTAATAAGTTTTACATTACCAAAACTAGAATTCCACTAGTATGCTTTGATTAAATTAAGGCTTCCTCGATGTTTTTAGAGCTTAATTTATACCTACCACTTAAGAAGATTCAAGGTACATATAGTTTGAGTGCTTGACTTTACCCCTTATAGATTCAAAAAGTCAAGACTTACTTCTCCACCAGAGAAGAGCAAAGAGTTTACTTTGACTTCAGCGACATCTCCAGCATCGCCATCTTCATCACCCAGATGTGCTGTATTCTGGCCATCGTCACATTTATCAAAATACTCCTAAAGACCTCGTAAGTACGGCGTGACCATTTTGAAATGTAGTTAATTTTTTTTTTGAACTGTTCGTTAATCGTGTGCATTTATGGTATGTTGTAAAAAAGGTAATACCGCTACAAACCTTAAGACTTAATCATATCGCTTCAATTTTTGAAAACGTAATTTTTGTTACATCATCTTTTACTTCACTTCTTTGTTCCTATACTCGTTCTCTCCCATAAGTATTGATAAGATGATCATCAAACTCCATTTGAGTGAGGACCTGAGAGGTTTAAATCCTCTATTGCGAAAGCCCTGGACAAAACACCTTGTTGCGTTGTTCAGACTTGTGGTATTTTAGACGTCGAGAGAGGTCAGCATGTCGATAGAGGTCAGCAAGTCAAGACAGAGGTCAGCAAGTCAAGACAGAGGTCAGCAAGTTGAGAGAGGTCAGCAAGTCGAGACAAGGTCAGCAAGTTGAGAGAGGTCACCAAGTCGAGACAAGGTCAGCAAGTCAAGAGAGGTCAACAAGTCGAGAGAGGTCCGCAAGTCAAGGCAGAGGTCAGCAAGTCAAGACAGAGGTCAGCAAGTCAAGACAGAGGTCAGCAAGTCGAGACAGGGGTCAGCAAGTCGAGACAGAGGTCAGCAAGTTGAGACAGGGGTTAGCAAGTCCGGGAAAGTCAAAAAGAGCAAGAATCATGGTTTCCTCTTCTTCCTTGCAGCAGGGGCACCTTGAGTCAAGATAAGATAAGATAAGATAATTTTATTGATCCAATCTAATGGAAATTCAGTTTGATTACAACTTGACAACGTCAGCGTAACTACTATACAAAAACAAAGTTAATGAAAAATTCGAACAACATTCACATACAAACACACATGCACATTCACAACCAGCGCTTTATGAATTTGACTTCTATGTACTTCTCGATGACAGCTGATCTCGTAACACTCTGATCGAAAGTGGGACAAAGGAGTTTTTAAATCTTTCAGTTTTAGTCTTGATGGAAAGGAGACGACCACTTCGTTCAGATCTTATGTAACAGTGGTTTAATGGGTGAAGGTTGTCTTTAAGAATTGTGAGTGATTTGGAAATGCATCTTTCTTGGAAAAGCTCTTCAAGAGATGGTAGCTGTGCTTGAGTAATATACGATGCTTTTTTAATTAGTCTATTTATTCTGAATCTAAGCTAAAATCAAAGCTAGTCCTGAACCATGCTAAATATGAACGGGACAGTGGCCAGTTCTGCACTTTGCTATAATAGATTGTTCAGGGCTGGACAGTCTCCACCACGGGGAGTTGCGATCAGGGCGCTTCATGTGCTCCAAGACTCCCTGGGCTTTTGTTCACTTGTCCCAACACTCAAATCTTTTTTTGTTCATTTTTTTTTTTGCATTCTGGTCAGAACATGAAGGAAACTTACAGCCTGTTTAGTAGATGGTGTTAGCCCTCCCTAGTGGGCCAAGGAATCTGTAGTGGTGTTAGCCCATACTGCTGGGCCAAGAAGTTTGCATTTGTGTTAGCTCACCCTGCTGGGCCAAGAAGTTTGCATTTGTGTTAGCTCACCCTGGTGGGCCAAGGAATCTGAAGTGGTGTTAGCCCTCTCTGGTGGACAAGGAGTCTGTAATGGTTTGAAGTTCGCCTTTCTAGTAGCAAGTGCCATTAGAACGTCGAATGGGTTGCCTGAATCAGACAGAAAAACCAACAACTTCGCAGAATTTAAATCTCTAAGTAACGTGTATCACCAGATTGACGTATGGATACGAGTCGATCTTTATTTGTTGAATTGTATTCTCCGACACCCGATCTCGCATCAAGATGAAGATGCACAATTTTTTGTTTTACCTTACAACACAAGAATCTATTTTTAAAAATTAGCCAATGAGTTTACTGGTAATTAATTATTTTGTTTGGAATCTCCAAAAAGGAAAAGAAATTGTACTAGTTTGAAGTGGTGGTGTAAGCTGAATTAGTCCCATTTATAAGTCGCCCACTCTAAATTGAAACCAACAATAATATATAACTATACATTGTCTAGTCATTGACGCTAGCAGATAGCAGAGCGGTTCTCAGTCTGAGGAGGCGTGATCCACGAGTTCGAATTCTGGTCGTTCCTTTTTTTTTGTAACTACTTTTAAAAACCAATTACGGTAAAATCCAACCAGATGCCCCCATCCCCCCTCCCCCATTTTCCCAAATGGTCCAGATAAAGGATAGGATCATAGTGTATTGTGGAAGCTAAAACGATGGCAAACTCCTGCATCCACCTGACCCCAAATTGTGTTGGCTTGCCATCCCTTTGGACCCGGCCAGTATGGAAGAGAGGCGAGTGTTGACGTGTGGGCAGCCCAGCACCCGCAAATTCACGCCCAGGCTTTCCCCCATCAAGGATTGGCCTCTTTAGCCACACAAGACGTTGCAAAGTGAAAAGATCGTCTCATGAGATGTAAAATGCCACAGAAAACGATGGCATAGCAATAAACAAAAAAAAAAAAGGTAAAAATATAATTAATCGCACCGATATGTTGTTATAGGTCTAGATATTTATTGCAAATTTTTATTAGATGACTGATCCAAACGTATTGATACAATTATACCTCGTATAAGTTTTGTACATAAAAAAAAAGTATTTTTATGTGTTTCTTATTTTCTACTTTTTTTCTTACAGCACTTTTGCCTCCGTGTCAAAATTTTTGGAGTTAATTCCCCCTGTGCTCAAAAACAGCTATATGGTGGTGATGGCCGTCATTACGTATGCCTCTTTCGGATTTGTGATCTTCAATGAAGACCGTCACTTCTATACTTTCATCATGTCCGTCTACTCGGTGACCGAGTTGTTACTAAACCCTGGCGTGCTGAAATCCTTGATCAGGACCTACCAGGTCATTGCCCCGGTGTACATCACGATGACCGTGTCCGTCATGAAATACGTCATCGTCAACTACTTTATCACGTTCCTCAATGAGGAGTACTCCCGGATATGCACGGCCATGCGCATGCGCTTTGAAGGCAAGAAGGCATTCCTGCTGGAGGAAGTGATCAAGTACCTTACCAGAAAGCAGAAGACGCAGGCCGTGGACTCAGGGGAGACAAGAGATGCCACCAGGAAAGAAGGGAAGCAAACGAGACAGATATGGGAAGGCACGCAGGAAGAAGCTGAAAGTGATTTCGACTTGGTCAAGTGGGCTAATGCATTGGAAGATCGCAATCCAGTTATCACTTAGAATGTGGCAGAACATTTTGATAATTGATTATCAGTTGGATACAGTTCTAAATGAAGTGCATAAGCATCGTGGAGACGAACGTTTATGATCAAGTTCTCGTTCTCTCAAGAGACATTCGCTTAGTACACGGTTGTTTTTATTACAGATGTGGCACTCGTATACTCAGATTCCGAATCTATTTTGCAGAGCCGGCTCTTAATACGAGATGGTAGAGAAGGGCTCGGGGCATTATTCTAAGCCGGCTCTGAAGAAGATGTAGGCATATAGGGCATTTTATTTATTTATTTTTATTTTTCTTTTGCTCGGCGCTGGATTTTTTCAGGCGCGATAAGATAAGGGGTCACCCAGGGTCAGTCAGTTCTGGTCACTTTAAGATTCGTTATTCGTCCAATTTTTAAATTGTCACTTTCGTTGGATCACGTTCTTCAGATAATTCCATACATTTTTTTTTTGCTTGTAACTTTGTTTCGATTAGAATAGTCATGTTATTAATTCTAAGAAATCAGTGGAACAATTAAATATAGTGTAAAAAAAAAAAAAAGAATATAAAACTTTCTAGGCTCTTTTTGATGCTCTGTGTTGAGCCTTATTTTAATTATTTTTTGTTTTGAATTAATGTAATTTACAACTGCAGTTTTGAGGGACTACTTTCACAGCGGAAGCTACATCATACAGTTGTGGCGGGAGGAACATTGGAACGTGCAGAGAAATCTTCAAGCAAAAAAACAAAAAATATATTAAAGCTCCATGAAATAACTTCATCTTTTGGTCCTCTAGCGTGTTTAAATATAAATAAATCTAAATACAAATTTGAAAATACAACTTAATGCTTAGAAAGACACGAAAATAAAGGCATTACCAGCTTTGCTAATACCATCAGAGCATGGAAGTGGTTGCCATGAGAACAAAAGTCTATTAGTTAGGTCCCTAAATGACACGCAAGGCTAGATTGACATATGAATACGTATGGGACGAAGCCACCTCTTTCTTTTTAGAGAAACATCTACTCCTTAAATTAATGACGAGGATTTCTTTAATTCCGAAGATTTAAAATATGTGAAGTGTTTCAAAGCAATAACCTATAAATAATAACATATATCGAATATTGGATATAAAAGACCAGAAATGCATATAGAAAGTTCTACAGAAGAAATAAACTTGCTCGAACTAAAACTTTGTCCATGCTCTGGTCAAGTCTTGGGGGGAGGGGGTGTTGAGGGGGTGAGCACAAAGTTAAAAGAAAAAATAGGGACGCCTCAGACTTACACACAAATATTTTTTTTAAACAAGGGACGTAATCCAAAATATAAATAAATATTCCAATTGTTGATATAAATACGATTACCTCTCTTTCTGCAGAGTTACGTACTGTCATAAAGATGAATTGTGTCCCTCTCTCATTCTTATGATATATTGAGGTCTGTAATCTCTGTATTACCGTAAAGTACAACACTTGGTAAAACTACATTTTTAAAAGTTTTTACGTACATCAATTACTTTTTTCTGTGTCCTAATTTCTTTTATTAACTTTCGGACACTCTCTAGACATATGTAATTAATAAAAAAAAGAGTAGTGACAGTTAAGTTGATTTTCCAAATCTAAATAGAGACAACCTAACTGGTGAGGAATTTGTTGATTCTGATTTAGATGAAGATTTATCTGGTAAGTGCAAATTATACTACTTATTAGATCTAGATCTAAATCTAGCCTTCACGTGTAGCGATTTTTAGCGGCCTCCGAAAGGGGAAAAGACGCTATTAGTTTTGTGTGGCCTGTCTGTCCGTCTGTCTGTCTGTCTGTCTGTCTGTCTGTCTGTCTGTCCGTCTGTCCGTCCGTCCGTCCGTCCCGTTTAGTGATCAGAAAGTAGAAGAGAAAATGAAAATCTGACATCACGATAATATAGAGCATTCAAAGTTCTGATGCAACGGCTACTTTTTTTTTTTCTAAAAGCTCAAAATCTAATTTTTAAAAATATTTTATGCAAACAGTATTTAAAGAGAAAAAACCTAATTAGTATGCAATATAAATGAAACCTACTTTAAGACAATTAATAATCTAATATACTGCACATATTTTCACATTTTTTTTTGTTCCAACATACGAGTAACATACCAGTATTTACTCGTAAAGTAATCAACTCATAAAACAAGTGTGGCAATTGCCTTGAACATCGGCTTTACAAGGCTAACGTTGAGAGATCAAAGCACGGAAGATGTATATTAGTTTTGTGTGGCCTGTCTGTCCGTCTGTCTGTCTGTCTGTCCGTCCGTTGAGAGATCAAAGCGGATCTGACAGGGATCCGACTCCGACGGGGGCCGCCTCTGAGTTTGTGTATCACACAAACTCTCTTTGTAATCTTGTTTTTTTACAACAAATGTTTTTATCCATTGATTATTTTAATTTGGGGTGACAAAAAATAACTAAAAAGTAACTAAAAGAGGCGTGGCACATCAAAATGTTTATTTACATTTTTGGATCTAGATCGATGTTTGAACATTAGTAAGCTTTACATTAAAATATTAGTGATATTACTAATATTAGATCTAATAGATCTATTAAGACTTAGCCTTAGGTCCTTAGTCAATCTGTAATATAATAATTTAAGTATAAATAGTCTAGATCTATATCTTATTTTTTTTTCTTTTTCTTCAGAATCAGATGAGGCAGTATCCTTGACACCCTCTGCTGAAGAATGGAGACCTGTTGGTGATACTGATTGTGGTCCCAGGCCAGTTTTATTTACAGCCCACCCAGGCCCTAAACATGCACCAGCTCCAGATGCAAAGCCTGTTGACTATGTCAACCTTTTTTAGCGGCCCCCGTAAGGGGAAAAAGCCGCTATTAGGTTTGTGCAAAATGTCCGTCTGTCCGTCTGTCACACTCAGGGCGCCGAAACTAGAAGAGATACGAAAAATATTTTTTCACCATTAAATGCGGCTTGAAAAGTTTAGGTGCAACGGCTACTTTTAGTTTTCTAAAAGCAAACCGTTTAATTTATAAAAATTATTTTGCAAGCGTTTTTTTAATAATAAAACACCAATTGTGAAGCAATTACGTAAATCTAAGGGAGGAAATGTTACTATATGAAATGCTCTTGGCATGTAGATATCACGCACATTTTTTTAAATGACTTTCTGTCTGTCTGTCCGTCTGTCCGTCTGTCAGACTCAGAGCGCCAAAACTAGAAGAGATACGAAAAATATTATTTCACCATTAAATGCGGCTTGAAAAGTTTAGGTGCAGCGGCTACTTTTAGTTTTCTAAGAGCAAACCGTTTAATTTATAAAATTAATTATGCAAGCGATTTTTTAATAACAAAACACCAATTCTAAAATAATTACGTAAATGTAAGGGAGGAAATGTTACTATAAGAAATACGTAAGGCATTTAGATATCACGCACATTTTTTAAAATGATTTTTTAGCAGCGGCTTTCGTGTACTAGCGTAAAGCCCGGAAATGACATGATTCTAAACTAATTTCTTAAATTTTAAAAAAAATCAGATTTTTAAAAATAAAATTGTGTAATACCCCCATTAGAATGTAACTAGCATATTTTTGTGCGTTTTGTCTGTTGGTTGGTCTGTCCGTCACGGTTAGAAAAAAACACTAAAGGCTTTTGAAAATATGATTTAACCTTTACTGTTCTTTCAGAAATATTGCGATGCGATAGTTTAAGGATGGGAGCATACTGGAATTGAGCCAGGGACTTAGAAGGAACATCCAAAACATCTTGCGAATAGGCGGATTTGACAGGGATCCGACTCCGACGGGGGCCGCCTCTGAGTTTGTGTATTACACAAACTCTCTTTGTAATCTTGTTTGACAGATGACATCGTGACTTTGATTGTAAACGATACCAATAAATATGCCAGGCAATTCATTGAAGATAACCATGAAAACCTGGAAACCACACCAAGATCTCGTGCCCACAAATGGACACCCATGTCAAAGGAAGAGTTTATAGCATTTTTAGGTGTGACATGAAACATTAAACAAGAAACCCAACTATAACGCATATTGGAAGGAAGTCCTTGTTGGTGAGCTGAAAGATGGTCGGCCGTAATTAAGGATCTACCGCTTGCAGCCAGGTGCTTTCTACTATGTCATTTGCTCACGACTAATGACACAGTTGATGTAGTCACATTTACTGCTGTACATTGGAGGCACATATGGGTCCATTGTTTAGCAGGCTGACAGTTTAGAGCTCAAGACTTTGGTAGAAATAGATTGCAGTATTTGTAAAAGCGGGTGTTTTTTTTTCATACTTGAAAGAGATAATTAGATAAACTACATTTCAGCAATAGAGGACATTTAAAAAGATATATCAGCGATTATTTTTTTTTAATTTGGATGTGTGGAGGAGTGGATCGAATACTTAGGCTACCTAATTGAGAGACTTGAGTTCGAATCCCGAATAAAACAGGGTATACGTTTTATTTTACTCTAACTATTTTTTAAAGCTGAGATTCATGATTACCTGGTCTGGATTCGAATTGCCGATGTCCAATTCTGAAATAATTATAATTGTATTCACATATGTACTGTTTAATGACTTGATAACAATGGAGAACACATGTAAGCGAATTAGGTGATTGAAATAGTTTAGCATAACCACGACTGCCCACGACTCTCTATTTTAACCGCAATCTCAATGACTACTATCTCACGCTTTTTTTATAGTCAGAATGTTGACGAAAGCACTATTTTAAAAAAAGAAGTTATTTCAAACTAAAATTTGTATGCAGTTGTATATCAGTTATAGAGCGTCGCGTTAATTAGATGAATGCCGTGGATTTGATCCCCATATTATGTACATTTTTTCTATTTGTCAATGACAAACAAAACATTGAATTTAAAGTTTGCTATATTAGTTGAACATAAAGTCAGAATTTATTTAAAAAAAAAAGTTTAATATTTATTATTTATTTCATTTTCCATCATTGCCCTTTATATCTTTCTTTCTCTCTTTTTTTCCTTTTTTTTCTCTTTATGTCTCTCTTTTTTCTCTTTCTTTCTCTCTTTCCCTTTCACTGGCTTATTTATCTAAGTAACAAAGTCAACAAACAGTCCGCTTGTTCCTCAAGCCTCTCCTTTAAAAAAAATAGTTCAATGGAAACTTACCACAAACAGATTTTGAAAGTCCGGTCAAGTCAAAGGTAACCCACAGAATGCATATGAAACTTGTGAGAACGTTGGAATACAAAAATTAAGGATTGCCTGATAGCAAGCTCTGCTCCTAAAAGTCTGGGAATGTTTCATAGATCCACATTTCCTAAAGTTGTGGAATGTTTTTTCGTTCTTTTTTTTCTGTCTGTTTTAAGCGCCCACACCACGGTAATGAAAGGCTGTTATTGTGTTTGTGCAGTCTGTCAGTCTGTCAAGTTTAGATTTTTTAAATCGCTTTTTTGATTTTGTTTCTAGGGATTGGCTAGACGTAGGAAGATAATGCGAACAAGGCAAGCATAAAACATATTTGGTGTCGAACTACGATCTAACATGTGCTTAGGATTTATCTAGATGTTTGATGTGAATGTTATGGCGAAGAAAAAGGAATAAAGAGATCTTTTGTGTCAGGAATTTTTTTTAAAATTAATACTTTACAAATCTGACTTACAAAACATTCATACAAGATCGTCTTTTAACTTGTTTGAAGCTAATGAGTGAACACAAACAGCAAGGAGCTCAACGGCTTTAATATGACTACTGCAGTTGTTCTCAAATTTGTTATAGTGGCACCCCTCCTTGACCAAAAAAAAAGGTGCCCAATTTGGACACACAAAAGGGGGTCTGGGAGAGACGTGTAGGCTTCACCTGGTGGATCTTTGGTGGATTCCGAGCCCCCAATGTTTTCAGTACTTCTTGTAGTAAGAAGATCACAGGTCCAAAACAAAAATTTAAATTTACAGTGTTGATGCAGTTCGCCAGGGGCTCATAAAGTGTATTCTACATATTCTAAGTGCGGGGTGACGTGTCCCTCAGGCCATTAGACATGTGGTACTACATAGCTACTGAGCCAAAGCTACTACTGTGTAAATGTCTAATTATTGTATTGGTTCTTTCATTATATACCTAAACTTCTGATTTAGAACTCTTAAGATCTAGTCTAGATCTATATCTCTTTCTATATCTAGAATCTAGATGTAATCTAGATTACATTTATGTAAAAATAAAGCAAAGCTTAGATAATCTATCAGTAAATTGAAATCTTTTTTTTTTAAATTACTGTATTGCTGACTACGCCTTGTTCTGTAGCCAAACTTATTTCTTTTTTTTTTACTTTGAAAAAATTTTAACTATCAAACTATAGTTTTCTAAGTGTGGACATTCTTTTCTCAGTGTGCTCAACGATCTAGTCATTCTTTTCTCAGTGTGGTCCAGGCTTGGACTGGGCCACCGGGCCACCGGGAAATTCCCGGTGGGCCGGCGGCTGCCAAAAGAAAGTTATTATATTTTTAATTTTAACTGAAATTACCGTTGATTATATGATAACTTCAAATAGTAGTTTGTATTGAAAATAACCAAACTGAAACAGCAAAATCATTACTTTACGTTACGAGGTTGCTTGTGAGAAGTCGTTTTCAAAATTGAAATACATTTCGAATAGATTTAGAAATTTGCTTAGCCAGTCAACTTTACAATCATTCATGCTGATGTCTTGTCAGAAGGACCTTATTCCAAGAATCAATAACAATGAAATCATTGATGTTTTAGCATCGACTAGTGCAGGGGGGGGGGTAAATTACGAGCGCGGGCCACATGTAGCCCGCCGAAGTGTTTTATGCGGCCCGCGAAAACCTAAATAAATCATTGTAAATATTAGAGACATTATTGAAACTTTTGATTCTTATCATTTGTAATGAAGAGGCTAAAGAAACATCGTCTCCAAACGTCTTTCTAAAGAGTTTTGAAAAAAACGTAGATTATATTCAATAACAATACTATATAATACTATAATATACAATACTATATAAATTCAGTAAAAGACATAAGTCCAGGCCAGTATTTATTCAATGCTAAGGAGAACTGTGTAGAAAGATTTGGGTTGGCTTGTACAAGATGGCAAGGGTAAAAAGTGATGGAGCTTTGACTGAGAAAAACAACTTTTAAATAACATAAAGAAAATATCCCAACCATAATCTAGTAACTGGAAAGTTTACACAAAGCTACATTAAATTCATGTGAAGTAATCAATAACAAATAGAAGCCCAGAGGCCGTCCTAACTAAGGCATAGTCAAAGTATGTTGCTGCTAAGGTCAATGATTGTTAAATGGCTCGCACAGGAACTAGTGTCTGATATTACACAAAAGGAATAGCGAAACTTGTACTCCATGTTATTGTTCGGAGTACATTAGGTCTTTAATAAATTGCAATTTTTTTTCCTTTATTTTGTATATTCTTATTTTATTCGGGGCCACCAAATTCACTTTGCCTATATCCTCCAATTCTAAAAATTCCAAAAAAAATTCCCGAATGGCAGTTCCGAAAAGTATTTGAAGATTTGGAATTAAAACATTCTGATGTTTGGTAACACAGTTGTATTCACTGGCTAATCATTAGATCAATATGGAATCTAAAGGAAAAAAATTATTAGGTTGCTTGATGGACATTGACTGTGACCCCTTCCTAGTATCTCTAATGAAGAGTTGAAGACAAGCTTCATGTTTATCATCGGAAGTATCGTAATTTATTGTATGTACATGAAATGTATGTGCATCTTAAATCCTTTCAAACAAAGCACACACCCCTGCTCTAGTGATACGATTAAAAAAGAGTTATGCTAGTTGTTTGTGTATTGAAGTTTTAGACTCTCTGTTTCTTATGTTTAGGTTGTTAAAACTAGGAGTTATTTAACTGTTTAATGTTGTTTCTCATAATTACGAATTTGAACATGTAATAAATAAAAACATTCTTACAACTTAAAGTAGTGTTTTTGAACTTTAAAATGTCATTATTATTATATATATATATGAAAAAAATATAGAAACTAAAGAAAAATATATAAAAATTAAATTAAATAAAAAATAAGTAGTAAAATTAAATTACTGAAAAAAAGTATATGAAGCTAATGATGAAATGGGCCGCCGCCATGACCAAATTTCCCGGGCCGGGTTTTTAAGCCAGTCCGACCCTGGTGTGGTCAACGATCTAGTCATTCTTTTCTCAGTGAGGTCAACGATCTAGTCATTCTTTT
>JADKLZ010001913.1:22950311-22960467 GCA_021533235.1 Biomphalaria straminea
TGTGGAGGCACGTAAGTGTTTAAAGTAACAACTTGATCGAAAGATACTTGTGGAGGCAATAGCTTTAACAATTATCTAAAGGAAACACAGCGCTACAAATTGAAGTAGTTTTAAAAACTGTTTTACACAAACCTACATCTGATATTACGAACGAACTGCTTTAATCAACAATACTATTCAAGGGCACATCGGTGCAGTAGCGTAACTAGGGTGGGGGGAGAATTTGAAAATCCCCCCGGTCCCCCACTTGAGGGTGGGCCCCTAATGAGTGTTTTTTACATTAAAAACTAAATATTAGTCGAGAAACAGAGGCCCCCCCGTGCCCCCAAACGATGGAAAATTCCTAGCTACGCCCCTGCATCGGTGGCAAAAGCTTCTTATGTAATTCTTTTCAAACGACATAGGCCTACACAGTTTAGGATCACCGGTGTCACAAGCTCTGACAGTGTGTAGCAGCAGACTGCGTAAGGGTCGCCAGCTCCTTATTTTTCCTCATGTTTGGCAATGGTTGCAAGGCAGCAGAGGTTTCAATTAAGTTTTCCCTATGTCAGGTGGGTTGCAAGCAAGAATCCCTCTTGTCCAAAGCTTACTGGTTTAGGCGCCAGTTTCTCGCGCCTTTCTCCTGTTAGTGAAAACAGTTCCGCGGACCCAAAATTTGACCTGACATGAAATTTCCAATAGAGGATCTACATAAATATCAATTTAACCAACAAATGACAAACCAAAAAAAAAATTATACTAAAATTTCCAGTAGAGAATTTTATGTATATCGATTTAAATCTAAATTTTATAAATAAAAAATGATAGACCTCTATAACTAAAATGTAGCTTTTAATTACATTTTCGCTGATAAATTTGCGAAAATGCAAAATTAGTTAAGCAAGAGTGTACCGAAAACCATAAAACATAGTAAGCTTTAGTAATATTATATATTATATATATGTAGAGAGAGAGAGAGAAAGATGAAGAAGAATCAGAAGTTTTTGAAAAACGCCTTACTACGCTCAAACTTTCTAATCTATTTTGTCAATAATTCTCTAGTTTAGAAAGAAATATTAACCTTACAACTACTATCAGGTACACAATAGCGTTGTCAAACAGTATCAGGAATCATACAAACTGTGAGAGAGTCCCAGTTTTTATTGTATATACTTCATTACCCTTGGCGGTGAAATCATTGAATAGAAATAATTTGATATAAACATAAACTATTTTTTCACATGTAAATTTTGAATGAGTCAGGTATGAATGTTTTTTTTAGGCTTGATGTTTTGTTTGGTGTAGTGCACAAATTGTAAGACAAATTTCCTCACGGACAATAAAGATTATTATTATTATTATTATTATTATTACATAAAACGTTTTTGCCCTCTATACAGTCACCAGACATCTTTCCATATCTTCTATTTAAAAAAAAAGATGTTTTTAAAAAAGTGGAAAAGAGAAATGTTAACGAAAGAGAAATAAAAAGAAATAACTAAAATAGAGCAATAAAAAAAAGAACCATAAAAATCAAAGAAGAATGTACACATTATTTAAAACAAAATTTTTAAAGTGAAAAAATCTATTATTTTATTTGCTCAAATTTAAAAAAAAATGCAATCCTTTTAAAGCCGGGTAATATAGCTACTAACAGCATAACCTGAACAAATATAGGCTAATGCGTATTTCCTTTAAGGTGGATAAGCCAAAGGCCCCGGGGGGGGGGGGAAGTAGGGAAAGAACAAAAAACTCGACCAGGTGTTCAAGGACTTGTATGTCAAGCCGTGAAATCAACTTGCCTTGTCTCCTTACCTACTGTCGCTTCTGCTCTACGCACCTGTTGAAGAGTAAAAATTAAAAAAAAAAAAAAAGAAAATGAAGAAAGAAACTAAAGAGAAAAAGATTACAAAGAAAAAAAAAAAAAAGAGAGAAAATAGTTGTATACGAATATGTGTGTATGTGACTGTCGTTGTACAGGTGGCAGAGCTTGTTTCCGATACGATTTGAACAAGTTAGGTTTCTATTTGTGTCATACTATTGAAAAGAAAAACAACAAGAAAACCCAAGACAGAAATACAATGGAGTAAGATAGGAACATTTATATAAAAGAATATTTCTTTTTCTATTACTTGAAAAGTTGGACATTTTATTGATGAGGACTTCGAATATTTGTAGCAAGTCGGTACTTTCCATTATGATAATATTGTAGTGTCTCGCAGTTCATATCATCAACGGGAGGGAAAATTAAATATTTTGAACTATGTTTTATTTTTAATTTAAAAAAAAAAAACAGGGAAAATATAAAAATTCTTTGAAAATAAAAACGTATCTAAAGGAAATAACACCAAATTTACTAGTGGCGACTGGTTTAAAACCAGTTTGAGTGAGTCAAGGCAAGGCCAACGGAGGTCACGGTCAAGGCTGCCTACTTTCACCACCCATTTCAATATCTTCTTTGAAAGAACAATGGAAGATGCTCTGAAGGGTTGCGAATGCTACCTTTGATGACGACAAATAGATGGTCTAACATGAGCAGTTGCTGATACATACAGACAAGACTTCCGTAGCATATGATATGCAAATTAAAGACGAAAAAAAAAACCACACATTTCGACCAAAAGCCAAAGGTTGTTTTTTTTTTACTTACTAAAAATGTGAAGTTCCCATTAAAATTCTTTTTAAAAACAACATTTGAATCAATATTTCATTCCAAGAGTGAGTAAATTAATAGAAAACATATTTTATAATGAGCCATTAATAATTTTTCGATGTTGAACTTAAATGCAAATTGTTTGTTTCAATGCTCGAATCCATGAATGAAGCTTGAGTTATTAATGAAGAAGTATGTGACCTTTTAAGAAAACCTACCTCCCCTGAAGTTTTTCATTTAAATGTGGTGTATTTTTACGAAAAAATCTGTTTGCACAGTTAAATTTGGTATTGGTAATTAATTATTGGTTATTAATTATTTTGTTTGGAATCTTGAGCAAAGGAAAGAAATTGTTCTTGACTCATACAACAATTAAATTAGTCTCCTTTATACTTTGTAGAGAGAAAAGTTTGGACTGACAACAAATAACTGTGAAGCCTTCTATTTTCATAAACACTTCCCTGGCACAGTGGTTAGTGTCTCGGGCTGAGGAGGCTGTGGAGACTTTAGTTCAAATTCAGGTCGTTCACTTTTTTGTTTTATATGAATGCATTTAAAAAGCGATCACCCAGATATCCCCTTCTTTCGCCAATCCTATCCAAATACGTTCCCAACTGGTCAAGACGAGCGAAAGGATCATAGTGTCTTAAACAAAAAGTAACTGGTAAAACTATTTGTATACCAATAGTTACATCATTGTTATCTATTAGAAATTTAATCACACTAGTCGACCGGCGGCATAGCATACATTGTTATTTTGCAGGGCAGGCCTTAGGCACTGCAACATATGCGACCGCAGTGGGTCCCGCACTTTCTTTGGACCCATGCTAATTTTTAGGTGTATAAATTATTAAATTAAACCATTTTATAACATATTTCTCGCGGCCTCTTGATTTACCAGGAAAATTTCCTGAAATGTTATTAAATATAGGCCTACGAAAAAGTCCTGGAAATCATGGAAGTCCTGAAAAAATAGATTACTATATAAACTGATTCAACTATGCTTAATGTAAGCTCTGTTTAAAAAATTATTTTCTCTTGTTAATTCATAGCTTCTGATATTTTTGCTAAAAATATTGAAAGCCTGAATTGACAATTTCTGGTGCCGAATTGTGAGCTTGTGTTTCCACACAAACCTTCTTTGTATCCTTGTTTTGTTCTTAGATTGTTCTATATCCCTTTACTTGCCTTAATCTGGTTGTCTTTTCTTCCTCGTGGCTGCAGTTAAGTCCCTCTTTCAGACCTTGCGATCTATAAGCCAGATGATGTAAAGCAGTGATGCCCAAACTACGGCCCGCGGGCCATATCCGGCCCGCGACGGTGCTCCATCCGGCCCGCCGAAGCGTTGGCAAAAGTGTTGAAAATCCACTCTTATAGAAAAAAGTTTGAAAAAAAAGTATCTTTCTCTATGTTAGGGTAAATGGATTGGTATTGATAATAAGTCACCATAATTTGTTTTATTAACATAGAGCAGTGGTCTTCAACCTTTTTTGGTCCTACGCCCCCTTTTCGCATTTTTTCTTTTAAAAAATCCGCCAGCGCTCCCCTTTAAGAAAAACACTTATAAAGAAGAGTGAGAAGGCAAATTTGAACAAACTGTCATTTATTTATTAATTTTTATGCTGTCAATAACATCCAGCATGGGAAACACCAGACGAAATTTTTTTGGTGAGCTAAGAATAGGATGGAGTTACAGAGGTACCTCCCGTAAGCGCTATAAATATCTATTCAGGCGAAATTTCGCCCTCACTGGCCTCTAAGAGAGAAAGTTGGAGAGCTCTCACTAATGCTGCTGGACAAACATTTGAGACTCAAAGAAAAGCCATTTTTAAAGACAGGCGCAAAAGACGGAAAGAAAACTTAAAAAGACTGCCAGCAGACAACGACTTTGCTTGCACAAAATTCCGAATAATAAGAAGGTCGCACAACTGAATTTGTGTAGTTACCGGTATGTGAAACACTGCATTCAGACGTATTCTTCGGAATCCTCGGAATATTATCATTATTTATCATTATAGAAAAATTATGTTTTAAACAATTTGCACTGATTACACACACAAAATAATCTCATTGTCATTACTTTCTCTCAAATCCTAAGAATAGTCCCCTTTTAAATTTTGGAATATTAGGGTCTGCTGTTTTCAGGTTTAATTGTAACTTTATTATTTTTAATTTAAACATTATTATTGCTAACAGACCATGATGCCATTAATTAAGTCGTTCATCTAACGACCTTCAAATAATAGCACACGAGACCATTAATGCATTCAAGCCCAGTGCTATTTTTGCATATAGTGGCATATACTGATGGGTCGGCATTGATAGATTCTGGAAGAGCAGGCTATGGAGCCTACATCGACTTTCTTGGCTCTTACTCAGTTAAAATCTTTGGACCATGTGGTAGTGTTTGCAGTTTTGATGCGGAGACCATGGCAGTCTGTGAAGCCTTAAAGGTAATTGACTCTTAACTCGGCGAGAGACATTTGAGGGCAACACAGATTGTTGTGGTCGCTGACTCAAAATCTGTACTACAAGCTTTGCAAAGCCCTGGACCATGGCCCATCAATATTGACACTGTCATCATGGTCTCACACAATATAAAGCAGGGCTATGGCATTCCTGTGATGATGCAGTGGGTACAATGTCACATAGGTGTGACTGAGAGCACTATTGCAGACTCCTTGACCCACAAGGGAAGACAAATTCCACCAACTGAACAGGATGTAAGTTTTCACCATGCCCTGGCTGTAATTCAAAAAACTGAAATGGAAAAGTGGTTTGAGTGCTAGGACAAGTCCCAAAAAGCCCATGGAGTCCAGGAGCGCATGAGGCGTGGAGAAGGCTGTCCGGGCCTGAGCAAGCTATTATAGCACAGTGCAGGACAGGCCCCTGTCCTGTTGGCTCATACTTTTCACGGCTATGGCCAAATTTCGATTCACGGTGCCCTCACTGAGAGGAAGAAGAGGAAAACGTGCCTCATATTCTGTTTGACTGCTCCAGACTTGCTGATCTCCACCTCGAAAGGTCTGGGAAACCAAAAATTCTCGACCTGTATGGTGACGCCTACGCACTAGGCTAGACAGCAGGGTTTCTGTACAGGGCTTTTACGAGAGATGATTTAAGCCTCTCAAGCCCTCACTCAAATGGAGTTTGATGAATGAATGAATGAATTGCTAAATTCACTACAAAATGAAATTAAGCTAATGGGAACCATTGTCCCTCCTGCAGTCTGACAATATTAGTCTGAATTTCTAACGTTGTTTCTATTCTTAAATTAAAAGCAAGCTAACTATAACTTGACTGCATGTAGCTTGCCAGCTTTAAGTTTGAAGATTCTTAAACATTTGGTTTGTTTCAGTGCATTTGTAGTTTCTTATTTCTCCCTTTATGCCCAGCGCCCCCTTACCGCCCCTTATTGTACCAAGCGCCCCCGTACCACCCCTTTTGCTCCCAGTGCCCCCCAAAATCTCGAAAACGCCCCCAAGGGAGCGATATCGCCCCCGTTGAAGACCACTGACATAGAGTGTCTCTTTTGAAGGACATTAACAGCTTTATGAAATAAAACACAAAACAGAATCGGGATTTTTGGTTTCAGACTCGATTGCTAGATTTCCTCTAGAAAGGAGAGTCGATGAGAATATTTACCAAAAAGAAACATTTTCAGACGGCAAATGCATAGAAAATGTTTTCTAGCTGAGAGGGAAGAACTGTGTTCTGAAAAGAATATTCCTGCTGACGTTGTCAACCTTTCTTTTGATAATACAAGGCGAGTTAAAAGATTTGGGTAGATATCTCCATACATTCAAATTTAACAGACAAACAAGATTTCGAAATTTCTTCTATTGCCGCCGAGGAATTTACAAACTTATTAGAAACCGCTCAAAATCTTGGTATTAATTCGTACTAAAAGCAACAGTTTTGAAATCAAGGAAAGAAGTTAGTAGTTATGAGGGGTATGCGTGGTATCACCACTCGCAAAGTTCAAGTTCTTTCAAGGAAGTCTCAATCGTTTCAGAGGATCTTTCTCTTACTTGGGAGAAATTAGTAGTAGAAGTGACTACCCATGGTGCCACAAGCATGGTTGACAGCAAGAGTTATTAGAAAAGTTGTTTAGTCAAATGGAACCGAGTCTCTGTGGCTTTACTGAATTATTCACCAACAAAATTTATGTGGCAAGGTGTTCAGTCTGATTCATTCATTTGATGATGATCGTGTTCAGATTGAACAAAGTTCCTGGTTTCAAAAATCCGTATGCGGCCAATGTTTCAAGTGCCCAGACAGAGCTAGAACTGGTACTGGTTGACTTACGAAGCTAAACATACCTGCTTGACAAATTTCCAGTGATTCAGAAAGGATTTCTACGCTGAGTTGCTTGTAGAAACATTTCTAAATTTCCGAAAACAAGCGTTAACCATGATAACAATAATTACTTATTTGTGACAACAAACCTTTTCAGTGATGACTCGGGTGAAACACATTTTACGTATTCGTCTTAGAATCTAGAATTCTAAATTCAGGCTCCAACTGGGTATCTGATCTATGTAGCTTGGTATTTAAAAGCTGGTTTATGATAAAATTTCATGTATGTAAGCAATAGATTCAATAGTTTCTAATAAAAATGGTTTTATGTCTATTTCCAATTTTTATTTTATTTTTTTTTTTTGTGGCCCGCGACACGACTGTCAACAATTAAAATGGCCCGCCGACCGAATAAGGTTGAGCATCACTGATGTAAAGATTATCTGTTTCTGTGGCCAACTGTTGTGGAGGAGGTGTCATGTGGCTAGCACAACGACCAACCGTCTTTACTTTCCTCCATAATGTACCATTAGAGCGAGGTGGACTCAGAGGCGGCCTAAAAATGCCGGCATTTAAAATCTTCACCAGGATTCGAGCCCGGGACCAAACTGTTCGGAAGCTCAGCGCTTAACCGCTCAGCCACCTCGCCTTCACACGAACTTTTTAGCACTGTATAAATGTGTTGCTATTTAGTTTACCTTTAAACTCTTACATAACAAAGTTACAAAGGCAGTTTGTGTGGAAACACAAACTCAAAATCGGCCCCCCGATGTGGTCCACCCAGCAAGGTAAAAGGCAGGTTTCAATATTTTCAGAACGAATATCGTAATGAAATTCTATCAAATGAAATGACAGAGAAGAATGGAGAAAGAAGGTTGACCGACCTTGTGTGGTTGCCCCAACGGTCCAGCAGAAGGTGAAGATAGACGTGAACCTAGCCTAACTGAAGTCATATAATGATTATCTAAAGATCTAATTGTTTTGTAAATTGTCAATCCCTTATTCAAAACCTGAAGATAAAAAAACTAGTATAATTTCGTAAAAACTACAATAATTCCTAATATATGTTTCCTATGGGGAGTTTGAACATGCCCACGTTATGCATTATTATATTTATTGTTTTAATTATCTTTCACTTATGTGCATATTTAAAAGATTTTTATATCTATACTATAAAAAGATATGTAAAGGCGTATGTATGTGGGTATGTATGAGCCCAATGGAAATCAAAACCGCTTGACCAATCTTGATTAGACTTGGCAGAAATGTTCCTTGGGTAATAACTTAGGCCGTAGTGTGTATATTGTAGCCCTAAAACAAACTTAAGACCCTAAAAAAAATAAAGTTGACCAACTCTATTACAGCTCTATTATTTTATGGATCTAGGCTTTGTTTACAATAATGTTGACACGAGAAAAGATCGAAAGGATTTAGATCTAGATCTAATTTTAAGAAATACACTTTGCATTTATGGATTTTTACATTGACGCATGAAAATATGGGATATAGTCTAATGATTTTATTATTTAACAAAATTAAGCTTCGAATTTGTGTTTCAAAAGGATTTTTACATAAATTCATTCTTTGTATCTGCGAATATAATTATCCTGTTGAACATACTTTCATTAGACATTACCGAAAGGTTACACATCTCTCTATTCACTATTCCTAGATCTAGGTTTAGGTCTAAAACTGTAAGATGATAGAAATTCTCTTCGCAAAGATAGTTTTAAGCTTTAACACATGAACATACTAATTATAGTCCATTCATTTCATATTTTAATCAAATAAACATTCAAATTTGTTTTCTAAAGCATTTTACATGATTGCAACTATTATCCTAATATCGCGTAAATTAAGGTCAAGTAGCTATTTTTAGCTCCATTCATAATTTTTTTAAACGTGAATTCAATCATTCGCTTTACTGCAACATTATTATTTTCTTTAATTGTTTCTAATGCACTATATCACTGACTACATCCGCAATACGCAAGTTAAGACCCGCGGGCAGCGGGTAATATCTGTCTAGTTCATAAATAAAAGTAAGCATTTCTTTTGAAAAATTAAATAGTAGTTTATATGACAGAACTTATTTAACTTAGCAATACAATTTAAGAAAAAAACATATTATCTGACAAAAAAATCTTACATCGTTTGTATAAATGTGTTTAAAATAGGGTAAATAGTAGTCTCCTAACTAAATAGCCTCCCGTGTTTTTTTACTGTAAAAAAAAAATTTTTAATGTAAAAATGCTTGCAAAAAACAATAATAATTTTTCGCTTTCAGAAAAGAAAAGAGTAGCAGTTGCATAAAATAAGAACTTTAAAATGTCTAAAATATCATGATGTCGATATCTCTATATCTTTTCTAGTTTACGAGATCTAAACGGGACGGACGGACGGACGGACAGTCCATACAAAACTACTAGCGTCTATGACGTTATAGAATGAGCTGTAAATTATAAGATAAGATAAGAAGATACTTTTAATGGGATTGTTACTTTGTGTTTTACTGGTGCCCCACTTTTTATACAACCTCATTTACTGACTGAACTTGTGGATTGTACTAGTGATTGAGGCTCATTGATCATACTAGAGATTGGGGCTCATTGATTGTACTAGAGATTGAGGCTCATTGATCGTACCAGAGATTGAGGCTCATTGATCGTACTAGAGATTGAGGCTCATTGATTGTACTAGAGATTGAGGCTCATTGATCGTTCTAGAGATTGAGGCTCATTGATTGTACTAGAGATTGAGGCTCATTGATCGTACTAGAGATTGAGGCTCATTGATTGTACTAGTGATTGAGGCTCATTGATTGTAGTAGTGATTGAGGCTCGTTGATTGTGGTAGTGATTAAGGCTAATTGATTGTGGTAGTAATTGAGACTCATTGATTGTAGTAGTGATTGAGTATTGTTGATTGTATTAGTGATTGAGGCTAATTGATTCTAGAAGTGATTGAGTATTATTGATTGTGGTAGTGATTGGGGCACATTGATTTTAGTAGTGATTGAGTATTAATGATTGCAGTAGTGATTAAGGCTCATTGATTGTAGTCGCGACTGAGGCTTATTGATTGTGGTACAAGGTCACGGATAAATGCTAGAAAACCCTCTAGCGTATAAGGTCATGGATAAATGCTAGAAAACCCTCTAGCGTATAAGTCATGGATAAATGCTAGAAAACCCTCTAGCGTACAAGGTCATGGATAAATGCTAGA
>JADKLZ010001913.1:22960477-22971706 GCA_021533235.1 Biomphalaria straminea
AATGCTAGAAAACCCTCTAGCGTACAAGGTCATGGATAAATGCTAGAAAACCCTCTAGCGTACAAGTCATGGATAAATGCTAGAAAACCCTCTAGCGTGCAAGAGTTACGTTACCCATTTATTGACTAGCCTGTAGCAGAATCAGAGATTAGATTGAAACTCATCGCAGTGTCCTCGCCTCGCACTTGAGGACAGGCGACGGTGGTGAATGAGAGAGAGCTGGAGATGGGGGGCGGGGGACAGGTTGATTATTCGAAACTCGTAAAACTACCTTTCTGTTACTTACCCCACCGCCCTTCTCTCTCTCTCTCTCCGTCTCTCTATCTCCTTCCCACCCCACCCCCTAGTTAATTTTTTTTTTTGTATAACTTACCTACTTCGACCTGGGCTACATGTTACATTCAATACAGATGTTGGTTGTTTTTTTTTTTTTCTTCTTGCCTCGTACTAGATCTAATTTTTTTTTTTTTTACTAAATCGCAATATTCTACCTCCCCTTCCCCTCCACCTTCAGTTTTCCCCCCCCCCCCCCCCGTCTTTCAATACCACTCATTGTAATAGTTATCTCAGGAAGCAGAAATCTATCTGGCTTCAATGTATTAGTACTTCTGTCTATAAACAATTACATTTATAGCCCCCCCCCCTTTTCTATTTTTTTTTTCCCTAAATTTTCTGTCCTCTTTGCGCCTTATACCCCACCCTTACACACACCTTTTTCCCACTGTAGTATGGAGAGAGACAGGGAGAGAGACAGGGAGAGAGACAGGGAGACAGACAGAGAGAGAGAGAGAGAGAGAGAAAGAGAGAGAGAGAGGTCAGATTGTCGTACGTCTGAATGGGTCCTACAACACGGACTCTATGCACACCGGTGTAACTGCCTCGGTCGGTCATGGTCTATACTGGCAGATAGATCCTCTCTTCTACAAATAGTGTTTATTCTTTTCAACTCAAACACACACACACACACACACACACACACACGCTGTTCTGTGTTCACTTGGTCCCCCCCCCCCGGTTTTTTTGTTGTCCTCCATAATGATTTTTTTTTAACAAATAGTGGTGCAGTTCTAACATTGGAGACAAAACAACAGTTCTGCAAAGTTCACAGGATAAAGTAAACGAAGTATCATAGTCTAGCTAGTGATCTTACTATACGGGATGTTTTAAATTCATTTTATTCAATGAGTCTTATACCTTTTTTTTTTTCTTTCTGTTTCGCTAACATATAAAAGTGATTTAAGCTGTTTCATGTGGGTATCACAGTTACAGATGTAGGCCGATACTACGCGGTGTTACCCACATATAGTGGATCACTGTGCGTATCTTAAAGACGGTTATATTGGGAAAGACTAATAGAAGCAATGTGACAATATACATTCTTACAATGTGTGGATTTATTAACGAAATATTAAAAGTGTGTTTATTTTGTGGTATGAAACACCTAACCGAATAATACACATCATTTAAATCTAGTACGTTGTTTGTTTTTAATGTGGTGATCATTCACAGGAATATAGAAGAGTGTTTTATTTTTCCTATTAAAGCCGGTTCTCCGTAGTATTTGTTTGCCCCTATTGGTGATGTTCATATGTGCATGGCTTTGTGTCCTGAAGATCTGGTGGTGTAAGTTGTCGTTCGAATGTCGCTAGTTAGAATCCAATCTTTCCAGCGCGACGCTCCGTATTCCTACCCGCACCGCTGGATTACTACTACTGGATATCTTGCGGCTATAAGTGGAGAGATCGCCAGTTAAATAAGTCCTTATTAGAACACAGAAAAGGGACCAACTTGTTCTGTCTCGGACTATTTATTGCAAAGGTAAGGCTTTTGAATTTAAAAATAAATAAAAAAAAAACAGTAGTTGATGTATTTGTTTAAATATGGCGAAGTTTGTTATGAGGTACTGCTCTATACATATTTCATCTAGAATTAGTTGCACTGTGGAGAATGGGGCCCCACACGGCAGGACCGGATTTAGGCTTCGCGAGGTCTTAAGCTATATGAGATATTGGACCAGTGGTAATCAACATAAGAAATTTATTCATTTGTTGTTTTTTTTTCTTCAAAACATTATGCGTCCCCTGTCCCCCAGCGAGTGTAGGTCTTAAGCTATAGTTTTTGTTGCCTATAGTTATAGATAAATGCAGCACTGGACACGACGTTGTATATTAAATCTAGTTTTAAGCGTAGACTTGTCATAATGCACACGTTCAGACCTAAGTGATGGCCAGCATGGTCTGTTTCAGGGTTTATTGTTAAAATCTGGTCAATGTGTCATTATCTGCAAGTGTTAAGCACCCTGTCACTGTGCTGTACGCACACTGTCACTGTGTTGTACGCACCCTGTCACTGTGTTGTACGCACCCTGTCACTGTGCTGTACGCACACTGTCACTGTGTTGTACGCACCCTGTCACTGTGTTGTACGCACCCTGTCAGTATGGTGTACGCACCCTGTCAGTATGGTGTACGCACCCTGTCAGCATGGTGTACGCACCCTGTCAGTATGGTGTACGCACCCTGTCACTGTTTTGTGCACACACTGTCACTGTGTTTTACAAACCCTGTCTATTAGGAGTACGCACCCTGTCAATATGGTGTACGCACCCTGTCACTGTTTTGTGCGCACCTGTCACTGTGTTTTACAAACCCTATCTATTAGGAGTACGCACCTTGTCAATGTGCCATGACGTTACGATGAGTGTGTGACATTTTCAAAGCTGAAAATTTGAATGTGTAAAAATGTCGAGACAGTTCGGTACTGCAGACACGCAGAATAACACACACACACACACATACACTGTTTTTTCATGAATCCCGGAGCCATGGGGGGAGGGGGGTCAACACAGTGTGCTGTTACAAGTCGGAATGGTCACCTTGTCAAAGTTTTTGGTGCTGACAGTGTGTCACTTTGTCACGTCGCGGTCATCAAACGTGGCATAACTTACAGCAACACATTAACGTACGTGTGACACGTTGCCATCTTGCTAACGTCTGACAAATGACATCTTTCCTTCTTCTGTCATGTCCTCTCGATGATGTGATTTCCATTCAAGACGAATTAGGCAAAAATTAAATACAAAAGAATCGAGCGCAGGCCGTGTTGTTGACAGCGGAAGAACCTCGTCGCAGCCACGTTTGGGCGACATACCGTGTTGAGACAGCACCTGTCAATAACACATCCTGCTCTGTGCTTTACAGTCAGACAAGATCAAGATATCGTGCAATGTTGTGTCATACTATTATCTGCCAGTATCTGACTCATCCACCGCAACGACAAAAGGGGAAAGCGCGAAAATGCGCGCGCAATCACACACACACACACATGTAGTAATCCATACCATCTTAGGTCTGCTATTGTTTTACTCTAGAATTCTCTTCACTTCTCATATAGTCTTCGTTCAAAAAAAAAAGTATTGATCTGGAGAAACTTTCCAACAATGCAGCACAGTTCAGCTTACATATTGTTCCCATCAATGTTAATTAAATGCTCGTTGTTATTTGAATAATTAATCTGATTATCTAATAATACAAGGTTTCTGCTAATGCAACCCCCCTCCTTTTTTTTCAAGGTATTCTCTTAACTGTGTTGTGTAAGCACACATTTGAGGTATAGAGGTCGCCCCCCCCCCCCCACCTTTTCAACTTTTTCAAGCGCTCTGGAAAGCCAGAAGCCTCTTCTCCTTTATATTAGCGATTCAGAAATATCGTTCACGAGAGTATTACTACCATTGTAAGTAATCTCAATAGCTCTACCTGTTTGAAATCCACCAAGGAATCGATCGACTAGATATCAGGGTGGCTGTATCTCTCTCCAACTGTTTAGTTTGGACATATCCGCCTCTCTCTCTCTCTCTCTCTCTCTCCCTAGCTCTAGAACTAGATCGCTTGTTATTATAATCTCAGAAGTGTAATAGTTTGTCATAAACATGTGCTCAATATAGTTGTGTCTATGTTTTAATAGCGTTGGTCCCAGAAAACTGGGTAGAAATAGTGATGACCCGATAAGATTTGTTTGTTAACAGCGCTATATTACATCCAAAAATATTATTAAAAGGTCCATACTGAAAGAAAATAATTAGACCCCCCCCCTGCCGACAACGGCTTTGTCTGCATGATGTTTGGCAAACTATGTAGGTCACAAATGGGTTGAGTAGTCATGTGCAACAGTCCAGTCTATGCTAAGAACCGGAGACATTTGATTTCGTTTTCTCATTGTCATTATTAATATAACTTTTTTATTCTTTAAGGAATCCGATCTACCGGCCTGATACTGTGTAAGAAATGTTTTTTCCAGATGTAATCGAGGAATCTATTAAAAAGTCCATGACAAAAAAAAATAATTTAAAATTGCAATATTAGATCAGTGGTCGAATGATAAAATGTGCATATCTTCGAACTATTTATTTATTTGGCAATAGTTCAATCTGGCGAGCAGTTTTGAAAATGAAGGGTGCCATCGTTGATAGTAAAATGTGACCTTATAAATAAATCTGGCTTTCAAAACAGTGGCAGAACTATTTAACCAAAGTGTCATCGGTTGGAATTGGAAACAGATATCTTGAAACATAGACTTCAACCATTGACATCTTGTAAGACTGACATCTTGAAATATTGACATCTTGTAAGACGGACATCTTGAAACATTGACATCTTGTAAGACTGACAGCTTTAAACACTGACATCTTGAAACATTGACATCTTGTAAGACTGACATCTTGTAAGACTGACATCTTGTAAGACTGACATCATGAAACATTGACATCTTGTAAGACTGACATCTTGAAACATTGACATCTTGTAAGACTGACATCTTGTAAGACTGACATCTTGAAACACGGACATCTTGAAACTTTGACATTTTGACAGTGGCACCCAACATTTGTCCGGCCTGGGTGCATGAGTGGTATCTGCTGCTTGATTATGAACTGCGGGCAGAAATTTCTTGGGGCCAGGTAGCATCGCGTCGTGGACCGGAAACGGCCCTCGGGCTGTAGATTGGGCATCACATTTTTAGAGGAAAAAGGAAAATGTTATGGGATGAATTTAGTGTAGGGTCTTTAGCCCTCTGACCACCTCACTCCAGTACTCCAGTATAGTGGTAGAGTTAAGGACTATGAAGAGAGAGCTACCACTTGAGGAATCTCTTAATAAGTAAGTCAATGAAAAAAAAAATTGCAATATTAAATCAGAGGACAAATGATAAAATGTGCTTAGCTTCCATTTAATGAATGGAGTAATGAATTTTTGCTGTTATTTTTTTTTAATGGGAACCTAAGTTGTAACGGATTCGACTAAATGTGTATAAGGGTATGAAATAACGGGGGGGGGGGGGTGAGAAGCTAAATAGACAGTGACTCATTTCTGGCGTTAGGAAAAAAAAAAACATTGCCTCGTATCTAACGGACTGTCGAAATATGGAAACAAATTATAGGACTTTGTCTTTTAAACTTTATGTTAAAAAAATATTGGTAGAAATCTAACTAGGGAAAATACTATTACAAATGATGAAATACACACTTAAGGCCAAACTATTAGCTTTAATATGTTGAAAGACGCAGACGTAGACCGCGCTATGTGGAGAGGAGTGGCCGCCTGATACGCAATGGATACCGAGGTAGCAATGATCTCGGGCGACAAAGAAACAAATCAAACGGAAAAAAGAAAGGCTGGTTGGCCCTAAAATGAAGTCAGGCTTTCTTGTGTCTTGTATAGGTGTGAGAAGGATGATTGAAACGGACGGTCTCTAGCCACAAGAAGAAATGACTACTAGATCTATATGAGGCATATTCCTTTGACGACTATGCGAGAGCATCCAAGATGAAATTATGTATATTATTTTCTTTTTTTTTTTATCCTTCTTGTCCTTGTTCACTAAAGCACACTTTTATCTACCAATTGTCTTTGCAATACTATTGAAGAGGTTATGGGTAAGGCTTGTTAAGCAGAAGATACAGAACAAGAACAACAATGATAAATACTCTTCTTTATTGTTTCAAATACTATCTCATTCATACAATTTCAAATATTGTAGTGTAGTAAGAAAAATTCTTGTTGAAAGGTAGGTTTGGCAAAAATGAATATGTTACTTAGTTCATATTTTGGCATGATAGTAATATCCCTTTGTCTATGTACTCCCAGGTTATGAATGAGAATAGTTTTGCACGTGTTGTGAACTGAATGATCTAGTCTTCGTTGAATGCGCAAGAGAGTTAGTCACTGAGGTCTTGTCCCCAGTCCAGGAAGGTTGGACAGTCGCTTCCTAGACTGGTGTTTGTGTTGTCCAATGTGTGGCCACAACGAGCTAGTAATTCTTTTCTCAACGATATACATCAACTGTTCAATATCTAGGAAAATCTTCACACATTTTGTTAAATAAGCGTCCAGGTTCGTCCACGAAATTGTGACTTGAATAGAGGTATTATAAAAGTAATTAAAAAAAAACCTATATTGCATCAATTATTGTAAACCCATCGTATCACTATTTCTAATAATCTAGTCTAACAATAATATAACAATTATATATATATATATATATATATATATATATATATATATATATATAACAACAAATTTAATTTAATTAATAGATTTATAATTAACAACAAAATTTAATATATCTGGATTTTCTTTTTTTACTTCTGTCTCAATAAGGTTAAAAAAAGCTGAAATTAATTTACTAATTATGTAAGTAATCTTTTTGAAATAAAATGTGTTGTCATCCAGTAGGATTTTATGTAGAAAATTTCAGCTCGATAGGATAATAAAAAGAAAGAATAACTAATTTAATTTGGAAGGGTTTTAACTTTTTTGACTAAGAGCTAAAGAGCTAAAATTTGAGCTAAGAGTAGGAACTGAACAGACGCTCCCTGATAAATATATATCATTGTTCCCACTTTAAACATAAAAGCACTTCTTCCATAGTGCCATTAGAGAATGGAATGGGTTGCCTGAAACAGCCAGGAAAGCCGACTTAGCAGAGATTAAGTCATTGATTGACTTACATAACTAGACTGACACATTATATGGGTAGGACGTAATTATCTTTTTTTTTGGAAGCAACTGTCTGTAATCTATAAGATAAGATAAGCACATCTATTTTTTAATACCATTCGCATTTAGAATGTTTTAACTGAACAATCCTTGAATAACAAACATAAGTTTCAAACCCATCGTAACGTCAGTCCTGAGCGCATACGACTCAACCAAATTGTCACCTTTTTTTTTTGCCTGAATGTTATCAAGTGTAAATAATTTTACCATGACATGATATTGGGCCTACAATCTGACACATTTAAAAAGTCTCATTTAATTACAATACATCTATTGTTTCACTTGCTATCATTCTGCAGTGTTTGATTTTAAAAGCTAGTGCTAAGTTATTGACACTTGAGCTACGGGACCTGTCTGGACGCAATGTCAGCATCTAAAAAATTGACGAAAATATGAAAATGTTTTGGGTACGTTTGCACCAGATAGATTTTGGAAGAAAGAAAGAACCTCGGAGTGCTTCAAACAGAGAACTCTAGGGAAATCGTTCATTTATAGAGCGCCTAAAGGCAGCACGGAAGACCATCTCATAGATACTTCCCCCCTCCCCCACTGGTCCACAAATGAGATTGGGCCAAAGCGCTCTGAGCATGCTATAAGAATGAAAGTAGCGCTATATAAAAGCTGTAATAATAATAGATTTTGGAAGAAAGAAAGAGCCTCGGAATGCTTGGAACAGAGAACTCTTGGGAAATTGTTCATTTTTGTTCTCGATCTTGAATTTAGGCAAAAGAACGAGCATAAGAAATGTGTATTCAAGTCTTATACTAGCCATCCAGAACTTCATCTCAAGTATTATTTTAGGCCTACTGAAAGAAAAAAGAGATAAAGTTGACTATAACATTCTGACAGTTGAGAAAAGTGAACATCCATTTATCTTTCTCCGCGCCTTTTTTTTTTTTTATAAAGCTTATATTAACTCTCTCTGTCTGCTAAAATGTTTATACACGTTAACTCTTTCTCTCCGTAATTATTTACCACATTTTGGTGGATTCAACGTTGGTATCGTCAGTTAGGAGAGAAAGAGTTAAATTCTCCCACACCGAATCTCGGATCAAGCTAAAATTTTGCAAAATTATTTATTTTACCTGACAACACAAAAATAAAAAAAAAACAAAACAATTATTTAATTAGTAATTTGTTAAATGGTAATTAATTACTTTGTTTGAATCTTGAATAAGGGAAAGATATCCTACTTGACATATATGGTGGTTTTACTCCCCTTAAGGAATCTTTAGACCTGAAGGAACATTTTTTTGTGCATTTAAAAAAAAAAAACAACTATCATGCAAACATTCACTACGATACCCTCCTCTCCCCTCGTACTTGCACAACTGGCCCATACAAGTGATAGGAAAACTAAATAAATCACACAGATTTACAGATTTATATGTTTTGGTCAATCATACATAAAACTACATGACTGCTCGAAGCTTATTGATACTATTACACTTAGTACAAGCTTTGTTTTTTTTTAAATTATTTTTAATTTATAATTGTTCGTGTATCATTGTTCTTTGAGTTCAGACTTCTTTTCAAAAACAGTCTTCTCAAACTTTGCAGGGACTGCTGTGTTTAAAAGATAAAATCTCGTCTTTCAGCGCTGGTACCTGCAACAGCGTGATTCATTCTTAATCAATAGAATTGGTGTCAAAGTACAAATCTAATCGAAGGGAATTGTCTGTTGGCACTGGTGGACATCAAGAAGAGACGATACCCTAATCGCGTCTCAGTTCAATACATTATCGATACATTGTGTGTATGTTTCGTTTAGAACAGTAGCGGAATGACAGTGTCTGATCGTAACTTGCATGATAAATATAACTATCGAATAACAAAGCTGTTTTAAGTTCCCAAGTGTCGTTGTAGTATTGTTGATATTTAGGCATAGTAGCTAGTTTTGTTTTGGTTTTACCAAACTTATAACAACTCACTCTGTCTGTCTGTCTGTCTGTCTTGCACAATTTGTGTACACGTTATTTCTCACACACACTTTCTCCGATCATGTCAAAACTTTCCACAATTATCTATTGTACTTAACAAAACACTAACCAAGTAGTTCATTATTGTAATTGATCACTGTAATTGATTCTTCTTGCTGTGTTTGTAGATTACTGTAGTTGAAGTATTTCTAAGTTTTCTGCTGGATACTAGATGCTTGGGTATATTTGTATCGATGAAATTATTATGTGCGAGTTCACAGTGAACATTACAAGAACAAGAACGAATAACGACTTGAATAACCAAGTTGACGTCAAGATGAAATTTAACAATAACTTTATTTACAAGATGGGCCACAGTCTAGTCAAAAGATAAATACATCTGATCACCCCAAGAGTCTAGCAGTAACTGAAATCCTATTACGTCAAACTTAACCTCTAACCCTACAGTCTGTGTCGTCATAAAATGTGCGTTCAATGTCGGTACCAAAAAAGTGCGATATTCTAAAAGACTAAACTAACTATCTAAATAGTGTGCGCAATACTAAACTACACTACCTAACATTATATATTTGTAAATAATTATTTTTTTTTGGTATCGAATAAGGGAAATAAATGTTACGTATTAGTGATATTGCTGTATATATGAATGTATTCCCCTTATTACTTTTGTACCAGCTTTTTCTTTTCTCCCACTTCCCGGATCAAGTTTAAAATGTACATAGTTATTGATAGTTGATGACAATATACGAATCAATAAAAAAAATAACCAAAGTGATAATCAATTAGTGCTAATTATATAATTTATTTTATATAAAAGGAGCCTTTTTCTGCACTATTGAGATCTATATATAAGATAAGATAGAAGACAATGGAGTGGAGCTGTCGGCTGGCAGGATTCAAGGTTATAGTCGAGAACCCATACCACAGACCAAACAGCCAAAGATGAAGTCACCTAGTATTTTGTAAGAATTCGAGCTGGATATTTGGATTTTTTTAAAAATTAAAAATGGACTAACCATACATTCCCTCCACAGCTGACATAAAGCTTTTTTTTTAAAACTCAACACCTGGACCAGCTGCTCCGCTACAGCATCGTAGTTTCCTCCTAGGGGCATATTCCTGGGCTTTAGATAATGGGTTCATTGGTTTCTCAAGCGTAAAAGTCGCTCTCTCGGTCTGCTGACGTGAGCCAGAGGAATGCTCTGCATTACATTTGGCAACAACTTGCCGGAACTATCATCCATCTATCCCAGTGGCGCTACAGCCCATGGAGGGCTCTGGCCTGCATCAACACATCCTTCCATTCAGGACTCTCCTGGGCCTTTCGTCTCCACGCCCTAACCTCAAGCTGTTGCAGATCTGCTTCCACATCATCAATCCATCGCATTCGGGGTCTGCCTTTCGGTAGATTGCATTTTGTTTTTTGTCTTATACGATTTTCGTTCCTCTGTTATCTGACATTCTTTCAAGGTGACCTGCCCAATGTTTCGGTTACGATATTGGTTGCAGCAACTGTCGACGGGAATAACATTTTAGCTTGAATTTCAAAGTGGCACCAGTCCTGATTTGTCTTCGAAGTTAACTCCTAAGATATCTCCGCAAAGAGGTTCGAATTCGGAGTACATTTCTTCTACATTACTAGGATGGCAAATCCTATTTACCTGATACCAAGTATCTATCTTCTCTCATTCAAATCATTTTCTCCGAGAACCCATATATAAGTTACACGATCTGTCCAGCTGCTGTTGTCAGTGACCATTTAAGACATACGTCATTAGGAGAATGTTTTAGGCAATAGGAAGTTATCCCCACTGACTTCCCGCGTAATAAAATACAACATCTTTAAACCACATTTTCTCCATTTTATGCATACGCTGCATAACTTATTGAGCATTAAATCCATATTAGATACATTGTATCAAAAATATTTTGATATCAGCTATTAAGCCATATTTCATATTTTATTAGAGTCAATATGAGATCAGTAATTCTTTAACTGAAGTTTTATTTCTAGTGCCGCAGAATAACGCAGAACTTTTCGCTTTTTCGCTAATGCAGTGGTTCCCAAACTTGTTCTTTAACGAAACACTTTCGCACATTCTGAGTAGTGAGTGAAACATTTGGCTTATTTTTTGAGCGAGATTAATTCAGATAGTGGCCTTCGAATTCATAATTCCAGCAGTTTGTGGAGCACCTATTCAAGCCTCGCGGAACACTGGAGCGCGCGGAACACTGGA
>JADKLZ010001913.1:22992584-23005752 GCA_021533235.1 Biomphalaria straminea
CTCCTGTTTGTTTGGTTCACGAGATGGACTCTTGTTTGTTTGGTTCACGAGATAGACTCCTGTTTGTTTGTTTCACGAGATAGACTCCTGTTTGTTTGGTTCATCAGATAGACTCCTGTTTGTTTGGTTCACGAGATAGACTCCTGTTTGTTTGGTTCACGAGATAGACTCCTGTTTGTTTGGTTCAGGAGATAGACTCCTGTTTGTTTGGTTCACGAGATAGACTCTTGTTTGTTTGGTTCATGAGATAGACTCTTGTTTGTTTGGTTCACGAGATAGACTCTTGTTTGTTTGGTTCATGAGATAGACTCCTGTTTGTTTGGTTCACGCGATAGACTCCTGTTTGTTTGGTTCACGAGATAGACTCCTATTTGTTTGTTCGAAACCTGTTGAGGCTGGGATTTCAAATTCGGGATCCTTGGGATGCCTATGAGTCCTACCTTCTGTGATGTGTTACTGATATTAGTTGGAGGAAAGAAAATGCGATTGGTCGTTGTGCTGGCGACACTACATCCTCGCTAACCTTTGGCCTAAGAAACATGAAATTTACATCATCTGTTCTATAGATCTGACTTATTACTCCGAATAGCTAGCCGGTCTGTTCTTCGTCTACATAGTTTAAAAAGTGTAGGATATTTTTTGTGCACACCTTTAAGCACTGTAACATTAAAGTTTAAAGCTTGTTTCCCTTGTAGCAGGACATAATTTGTATTAGTTGCAATAGACTTCTTTCAACAAGGCTTGCTTGTCATATTTATTTGAAATTCTTTTCCTTTCTTCTCTCTTGTACTTTATCTTCTTCTTTTGGTGACTTTATATCGTCCCACGGCATTTGAGATCACTGTGACGTAATAACAAAAGGTAGTCTTCTATGTCTACTTGTATCTGTCTGTGGCATGTTACGTCTCTAGAGACGATCTTTTCCCTTTGCAACTTCTTGTGTGAGTCGTGACTAAAGAGGCCGATCCTTGATACACAGCTGCGATCGCAGGTTGGATATATGTCATCAGGCGCCGTTGCATTTTCACCCTTCTTTCTGCTTCTGTGGAGTACGGCATCTGCACTCCGAGATCACTCATTTATGCTCTTTCTCCATGTGGCTCTATCCAGTGCCACCTCTTCTCAGCTGCTAGTGTCGATTTTGAAGAGCTTCATGTCGCGTTTGCATACATCTGTATAACGTAAAAGTGGGCGACCAGCGGCTCTCCTGCCTTCTATTAGATCGCTATAGAGAATGTCCTCTGGGAGTCTACTTGTATAAACTAGTAGTATCGTTATTATTAATTAACGTTGACAGTATGTTAATTTATCTGTGACAACAGAACAATCACTTTCTATTCGTCTTTCTGTTTTACCACAGTTAAAGGTTTAACTCTTTCTCTCCGTAATTATTTTACCACCGTTTTGAAACTTCATTTTGCTCATTACTATTTCACTGCCACTGTTATGATTGGGCTTCAATAGCTTTGTTTGTTATCAGAAAATCTTGTATTTGGTATAGAATTAAAGGGTATTGCATGCTCTTTTTATATAATTCAAAGTCAAGTTTAAAAATATTAAACATTAATTTAATTTAATGAGGTCAAAATCAACGATGGTATCGTCGATTAGGAGAGAAAGAGTTAAAGGATGAAACCCGGAGCCTACAAAGTAGAATTTAAAGAAAGGAACATTACTGATTTAACTATTTACGAAATTAGTAATTTATGCTTTGTATCGAAACATACTAGCATAAATCTATTAACACGACCTATTGGTGTATTAACTAGTGGGCCTATACCTGATTTAGTTTTAAAGTAAATGCAGAACAAGAGATTTTGATTAGCCTTTCTCGGGAGCGGGATCATTTTTGTAGCATAACTATGAACTTTCAACTGCTCTAGATTTGAATCTAATTTGAAACAAAAATACTGTAATTAAACATTAAATATTTTCTGATCGAGTTTTTCCTAACGCTACAATAGTTTAAAATAAACTATCGTTATTTTATTTCTGTTTCATACAATTATTTTTTTGTATTAAATACATCTCACCACAATATTATTATTATTAAGTATTATAACTAAGCTCAACAAACCAAAACTACATTGTCTTAGTCTTTAAATAGTCTTTAAATATATATTCGGATCCATGATATTACCTGTTCTATTTCTTCACCTATACCACACAACGCCCTTTTCTCTTAATGATATTTGGAAAATAGTGTTTAAAATCTCAAACACCTGACATAAGAAATTTCACTGTTATTACATTCTAGGTTTTAACTCTTTCTCTACATAATTATTTGTCCAAATTTTGAAGGAATTCTTCATTTTGCTCATTACTATTTAACTACTCCTGCTGTGATTTGGCTTCAATAGCTTTGTTGTTTTTTTATCAGAAAATCTTGTATTTGGTATAGAATTAAAGGGAAGTGCATGCTCTTTTATGTAAGTTACAGAAAAGTTAAAAAAAAATTAAACATTAATTTAATTTAATGAGGTCAAAATCAACGATGGTATCGTCGATTAGGAGAGAAAGAGTTAAAATTTGTCCATATATTGAAAAAATAATTCTGCTTTTGGCACTCCTGAAATTATTTTTTTTTGTCATTGCCTCTTTAAAAAAAAATCAACTACTCTTGTCTCTTTATTTCAAGCAGAACTTAAAGTTATCCATAGAAATGTGTTTTAATAGAACTCAGATTAAAAATAAAAGACAAGAATAGAGCATAAACACCCTTGCACACATACACAGCCAAAGTCTTTGAAGTTTTATTTTTGTAACGAATTAACAACCTTACCATTTGTAGTAGGGGATTATAGAGAAGTAGCACACCTGTGATGGGCTTTGAATTTGTAGACCAAACACCCACACTTTTCCCTATACACTCACACACACACACACGTAGATAAAAGCGTGTTTCACACATTTGATTTTCACGTATTAATTTTCTTTGTGCTTTTCTCCTCCCGAACCATGACTTGCTGCAAAACGCACAATCTATTTGATAGATGTTCATACAAGTTCAAACAGCGTACTCGAGTATTGGGATATCTTGAAGACAATTGGAAATAGCTTCTAAATGTTACAGTGGCTTATAAATATATGTAGACTTTATATTTATCTATGAGGTGGGGTGTCAGGAGTGTCATAAACCTAACCGAAGAGTTTCGAGTTTGAATCCCGATCTAGTGAAGAGATCCTTGAAGGTAAAATTTCAATCCAGTTGAGTTTTTGGTTACCGTACGCCTACAAGCACGGCGGAGACCTCCCAGAAGTCATCTTACCTTTCACCTTCACTTTCACCTTCACCTTACACTTTCACTTTCACCTTCACCTTACACTTTCACCTTTACTTTCACTTTTCACCCTTCACCTTTCACTTTTTTGCCTTCACCTTTCACCCTTCACCTTTCACCCTTCACGTTTCAACCCTTAAGCTTTCACCTTTCACCTTTTATCGTTCACCTTTCACCCTTCATCTTTCAATTGTCGCATTCATCTTTCACTTTCACCTTTCACTTTTCACTTTTACCCTTCACCTTTCACTTTCACTTTCACCTTCACCTTCCCCTTTCACTTTCACATTTCACCTTTCACCTTCACTTTCACATTCACCTTTCACATTCACTTTCGCCCGGGGCCCGGTGGATTTTCTAATTCTCCCCCTTCTCCTCCCTAGTTACCCCTCAGAGTTCTTGTAAAAACTACTCTGTCATATCAATGATGATAAATAATTTCACGAGAATAAAACTGCACATACACACACACACACAAATACACAGTAACACTTAACTTCAGACCTTTTTTTTTTGTTTTGTTTTGTCTGACTCTTTACCGCCATTTCTTTTTAATATGTTAATAATTTGGCCTTTTTTTTTTTGTTGTTGCCCTGGTTTTGGTAGATCCGACTACTTGTGAGTTTATCTTTACTTATGTGATAAATTTAGATATATATTTTTTTTAGTTTTTTTTTTGTTTTTTTTTTTTGTTTCGAAGAATAATTGTGTCGTATGTCAATGAAAGGCCTCAGCGTATCGATACTAAAGTAATTGATTAGACTGTGGTATCGCGACCGTCTCCAGTCAATGAGGGTTGCGGCATCGATATTAGCCACTAAGTGGGAGAACTCGGTTGTATTTGTTATCAGCAGAAGATAGCTGGCAATTATTAGGTTAACGTTCTTGTTTTCTTTTTATTAAATGTGTGTATTTGTGTGTACGTCTGTGCAGTGGCGTAGCGTAGGGGGGGGAGGGAGGGGGAGCTTTTGAAAATCCCCCCGGGCCCCCACTTAGGGGGGGCCCCCAAACGGGTGTTCGAAATTTGTTTGTAAAAACAAAAAGTAATATATTTGATTGACAAATAGTGTCAAGTACCAGTACGTTTTAAAATGTTTTTCCGAAAGAGAAAAGTTAAAGTTACTTTTACATTTTAAAATGCAAATCTTTAATAGATTTGTTGCCGATTTATTCTACTTTCAAAAGAGTTCAAACGTGCTTGCAGCAAAAACTAAGAATATTACTCTCTTTGTTGCCACGAACAGGGGCGTCCTTAGCAGTGCGCGGGGCCCTGGGCGTGTGTCATATGCGGGGCCCCGTAAAGATAAAACTATTTATACCGTTCTACATCACGCTAACCGGCTAATCCGTCTCAAACGCTGTAACAATAACAAGACAGTATGTGTGCATTAACGCTGTGGGCCTTCCTTTTTGTTACAAAACATAGAACATTGCGTAGCCATTGTTGGCTTACTATTGGCCACGCTAAGTGTTATATTTACTGTATCATGTTTGTTCTGCATAAAGAAAATTTTTTCAACTTTAAACAAAAGTTTAAAAATTACTCCCATGGTCATAGCCTATTGGAAATAAACCAAATAAACGGAAGCGACTGATCCAGATATTTTATTTCGTATACAAAACATCGACATCCAATCGGATTGTATTAGGAAAATATGTGGTGATCAAGTTTGGGAATAAAATCTCCGATCGCGGCGCCCCCTCATCACTGGCGGATCCAGGGGGGGGGCGGTAGGGGCGATCCCCCCCCCCCCACCCGGCCCACCCCCCCCCCCAAAGGGGGGGGGCGGACGAATTTTAGCATAGATTTCACACAATTGATATATGAATGTATTACTTATGTTAAAATATATACTAATTATTTTATATTTCTTTATATTTTTAGATTATTTCGCCCCCCCCTCTAGTATGTTGGCCGATATGGTGGGGTCAGGAGGGGGCGGTGGCAACAATTCCGCCCCCCCCCACTCAAAAGCTTTTGAGTGGGGGGCGGTCCAATTTCGGGTGGGGGGCGGACGAATTTTAGTAAAGAATTCACCAATTGGTATACGAACTTATTACTTGTGTTAATAATATATATATATTAATTATTTATATTTCGCCCCCCCCTTTTAGTATGTTTGCCGATATGGTGGGGTCGGGAGGGGGCGGTGGCATCAATTCCGCCCCCCCCATAAGCTTTTGAGTGGGGGGGCGGTCCGATTTCGGGTGGGGGGCGGACGAATTTTAGTTTAGAATTCACACAATCGGTATATGAATTTATTACTTGTGTTAATAATATATACTAATTATTTATATTTCGACCCTCCCTTTTTTAGTATGTTTGCCGATATGGTGGGGTCGGGAGGGGGCGATGGATATTTTTATGGATGGATATTATTAGAATATTTTTCAACATTTTTCAATAGGTCCTTTTTTAACAGGATGAATGGTGAGCTTTAGGTCAGGAGAATGCAAGAAAACGTTTTTTGCATATTATTAATAATACGTTGAAGATGTCAGGAGAATGCGTTTCTGCAGTGACGAATGCAAGAAAACGCTTTTGGCGTCGGGGCTTCGCCCCGAAATCTACTGATGAATAATAAGTTGGAGATGTCAGGAGAATGCGTTACTGCAGTGAGGTATTTAAGAAAACGCTTTTGGCGTCGGGGCTGCGCCCCGAAATCTACTGATAAATAATAAGCTTTAGATGTCAGGATAATGCGTTTCTGCAGTGACGAATGCAAGAAAAACGCTTTTGGCGTCGGGGCTGCGCCCCGAAATCTACTAATAAATAATGGGCTGTAGATGTCAGGATAATGCGTTACTACAGTGAAATATGCAAGAAAACGCTTTTGGCGTCGGGGCTGCGCCCCGAAATCTACTGATAAATAATGGGCTGTAGATGTCAGGATAATGCGTTTCTGCAGTGACGAATGCAAGAAAACGCTTTTGGCGTCGGGGCTTCGCCCCGAATCCCACTGGCGATGCTTAAAGGCCTCCCTCAGACTCCAGCTTGCCTCAACATGACGGTTTTTTTTTTCCACGAAGGTTAAAAAACACTGCTTTTTTTTATTCTCGTAAGCATATATATATATATATGCTGTACACACTTTTATGCATAGGGTTAGGGTTTACTGGGCGTTAGGGTTAGGGTTTGGAAAAAAATCGCCCCCCCCACTCCAAAGTTCTGGATCCGCTAGTGCCCCTCATGCGCGGGCCTGGGGCGGCTGCCCCACTTGCCACTCACTATGGACGCTACTGGCGGCCACGAATAAAACTGTATGATATACAGCGTATTCTTAATTATTATTATTCCTAATAATGCTAGAATTGTCCATTATTCGCGTTGACCAGGGTGAGGCTACATAACAGCGTGATGTATTGGTTAAACATATAATAAGGCAGCCACAATGAGTGGCCGTCTGTCTGGCTAGCGAATACGTCTGTTAGGGATAAATCCAAAAGCAATATTGAATTGTTCAACTTTTTTTCCCCAATTAACCCCAGAGATTCTTCCTTTTCAAGTTCTTATCACATCCTTTCTATTAAAGTCCTTAAACTGATATCTACTAGGACTTAAACAATTCGACCACTTCTGGTAGTCTTGACTGGCACAACAGGTTCTCTAGACGTTGTTCTATAACTTTCTGTTTCGTTTGTTCTAACAGTTTACTGTTCGTTGCCTTCATCGGTATCATAGTACCCAAAGATAACGTCATTACAACCCTTATTCAACAAGCGTTGATTTCTTCTGTATCTTTTCTCATTGTTTGTTTATGATGTAAGATTTGGAAAAGGAATGTTTTTTATTGGAAATACTTTCTGCAATGTTTGTTCTAGACTCTAGACCAGTGGTTCCCAAACTTTTTTGTCCTGTGGACCTCTTGACATGTTTTCTGGTTTTCCGTGGACCCCCCCTGTTAAGTAATATTGAATTTTTGAAAATTCATCAATTTCAAATTACACATTTTGTTTAAATAATTTCCAACATGAGGAGTGAAAAAGTAATTTTAAACTACATTTTAAGTTGAATTTATTTTTTTTACAAAAAAAAATATTAACAAAATTGAAATTTAAACCCATTATGTAACAGTTAATATGTATTGTTAACTATCACTAAATACATTGGAAACTTTTTTGTTTTTAAAGGTTTGGAAGCTCGACTTCCATTGCTACGGAGATTACTTTTCATATAGAGATTTCTTGTTTTAGTAAAAGGTTTTACAAAGATGTGTTTTTCGTGGATTTCTGAGACATAATAATTTGAATTTAAAAAAATACATCATTACCAGACAAGGTTGACTCGGCCAGCTGTATAGAGAAATATATTGTTAGCAGAAATATGTCGTTTGCAAAGACTTACATTAGAATAAAGAAATATTTAGCTATATTCCAACAGAGCTCAAGACTTTAATGAACTGTTCTACAATACCATTGCCCCAACAGAGTTTTCATGGATTGTTCTCAGAAAGCCACCACAAACGAAAGAGCTGGAATACTCATAGAATGGCCCAATGGAGAGAAAAAAAAATGAAGATCATTATAACTAATGAGCTCTATGACAATCACAGAAAAGAAATAGGAGCACTGGAGCTAACGACTATCAGGCTAGCGAAACAGCACAGTTCACCAAACAGTTAAATTTTTTTCTTGACGAATATAAAAATAGTCCTTCAAAGCTTGACAAACTCTGATGCCTCCTAAATAAAACAACTCATGATGCCTGGACTGACGTTCGGTGGTCACCTTGCCTGCTCGCATCTTCTGTCGGGAGGTTTGTGCTAGCATGTAATTATCTACCGAATCTGAAGGAACACCCAAAAGATTTTTACAAAACATATTGTGTGACCTTGTAAAGCTCAACAACAACAGCAATAACACTGTTGTGCAATGTTTAAATAGAAGGAAATAGAAGGCTGACACACTTGCCAAATGTGACAAAACAAATACACACTGGAACATTGCACTCTATCCGGAAGAAATTAAGAAACTAATAGTGAATTGTAAAAATGAGAATTAGACAAGCTCTCATTCGATATACAAGAAAGACCTATTATAAACTATCCCGATAGGACCACCTATAATTTTTCACATCAGAACTATACATAATAATGAGAATTTTTTCCGGAATCTCAAAATTGGGACCATTGAAATTTTCCCTTTTGGATTGTCCGCAGAGAATGCCGACCATGTCTTTCAAACTGCATTCTTCATCGAGATGCCCAAAACAAGACACCAGACCTAAAGCATGAAATTCTTTAAATGATATAAGTTTGTGTAAGAGTTTTTACAATTTCTTCAACGGCTGGTAAAATCAATAATTTGCCTATCGTGTGAGATTTACAGTATTTTACTATGATCATCAACTTCTCAATGTCAGGTCAAAGATAGATTTTGTGGGTGTATTCTGAACTTTATCTTTGAATGTTTGAAAGTTTTGTCTTTTAATTAGGGTGGTATCTTCTCAAATGATTCTCCAGTTTAATTGATCTCATAGCATCATAAAAAATGGCACATTAACACTCTCTTTTTTGACAAGGAAGTAATGTAGTTCAATTTCAAATACTTAACGCTGTACAGTCTACATTTCTTTTTGTTAAAGTTATAACTAGACAACACTACACTATGCAAATATAGTTATTAAGTTAAATAAAACAATTTTTCACACATACATCACGCACTCCTTTGTGCTGAAAATTAGTTCTACTGTAATATGGTCCTCTCCTGGTGCCTTGTGATTCAACTGATGAATGTTCTTGTCATTTTCTCTTCAAATATGAGCAAGTAATTGCGTATTTAGCTTCTCATAACTGCGTTGACAACAAATTGAAGATATTCCTGCAATCTAGATCTACTACTTTTTAGTTACTTAGTGTATTAGTAACACCCAGATACAATATCCGTAGTAGGACCTAACCATGAAAGGTGCTCCATTTGTTGCTACTGATATAATAGTTACAGGGTTTGCTTTTTCTTTGAACGATTATTTCAAAACATCAAATGTGTATTCGACTTTATTGTCAATTATCAGTTTTCACAAAAAGAAAATTTTGTCGTGAATTTCTTTATCCATAAATAAACGAACATGTGCCCAAAAAATGCTTCATAACAGGCACAACTCGGTTCATATATAGACCGTTGAACTAGTTGTTGCTTAGAAGAATACTTAGCAAATATCAGATGCAGGTTTGTGTACAAAATAGTTTTGAAAACTTCAGCGGCTGGTTAAATCATTCTTTTTTTTTTCGCCAATTATATGTCGTTTTCATAATTTTGCAAGATATTTTAAGACACATCAAACCATTATATTTTCCTTAAAATTTGAAAGCAAATATTTTGTTAATTGTAGATCTTTTCTCAACTTAATCATGGAGTGTTCAATAGTTTTTGAAATCTTATCAAGGTGGCTTTGTCTCCAACGATCCTCCAGCTTAGGTGGTTTCATGGTGTCATTACATAAAATGTTGTTAAATAAAAGACACATAGGCAACATAAGTTCGACGAAAAAAGAAGAAAAAAAAATTAGAGAATTAACACCACCGTCTATTTTATATTTAGATTCAGCCATGTTAAATATTAGTTATCCCTATACCAAATTAAGCTATTTAAATGAGGTATTAAAATTTAAAATATGTTTTTCATTCCGATAAGATATGGAAAATTGAATTGCCTAGCTGTAATAAAGTATAAATAATGTATATTTGTATGATATAAAAGGTGATTTCATTAATGTGAGTTTTATATTAAACTCAATTCCTTATTAAATGAGATCCAACCTCGTGGACCCCCATTTGCATGTCATGGACCCCCAATTCTTTTTTTCACTTTCGTGGACCCCTTGGAAGTCCTCGTGGACCCCTGGGGGTCCACAGGGACCACTTTGGGAATCACTGCTCTAGACGAACTCTCACTTTCTCTCCGACAAAGTAATATTTAGGTCTTGCTTTTGCATCGTATTTCACTTTGCTTTTCATCTGTCGTTCGTTGAGTAATGTCTCTGCATTTTCAGTTACCAATGGTTTCAATAGTTTTGGATCAGTTGGATTAATGTCCCTGAGTCTTCTACTCATCAGCAGTTGTGATGCTTATCGGAGTATTTCTATACTCGAGCATGCTTTCTGCAAAATGACGAGAAACTGACGAAACTGATCATCCAATCCAACGAAAAAGCAAAAGAAGGTAGTGAATACTATGGATTCCCTGTAATCAAAACAACCAGAAGAAACAAAAGACTTTATGGGAAGTTGAATTCTAATGTAGGACTGTCAATAGAACTGCATTTCAAACGTTTTGCGACAGAAGTGCTGGACAGAATTCATATGGGGATGAAGGACAGATTACAAAGGCTGGAAAAAATGGATACCTTTGGGTTTCTTCTTGAACCAAGACACCTGTTGGATGATGACACTCTTATGACAAACTGTGTTACTTTTTCCTGTTTTTATGATGAAATAAATGGCAAATCTCTTGTTCAATGATGTCATTGATGTACGAACAGTTTTGATCAACAAACCAGTAATACGATCCTCAATAGACATATTGCGGAAACTGGCTTCATATGGTAATAATGTGTGCTCAAACCTTGCAACCTCCTCCGAATACTGCTAACTCAGGCCACTTCCATTTTGTTATTCTCCAAGTTCAAGTTCATCAAAAACTATCACAGGAGCACAATGACGCAATAAAGGCTTATCATGGCTTTAATGTCATTGCAGTCACAAATAATAGAAAGTATCGAAGTAGATGATGTTAGAGATGTCTTTGCTGCACAGAATGCACGACGTGAAGTGATATGAATTGAGATTTGTCACGTGTGCATTATTTAGCTAATAAACAACGGTATTATTTATTAAAAGAGTCTTAATGATTTTTTTTTAAGTTTACTGATATACTGAACCAATTTGATCTTGGGCTTAAAATGCAAGGGGCCCCCAAAGAGGTCGATCCCCCCCGGGCCCCCGAACCTCTAGCTACGCCCCTGCGTCTGTGTGTCTTTATTTCGATCACCCCCCCCTCTCCCTCTAATGTTGCAAAAAATAAACTGATAGTGGTTATTATTATATCTTAATATGGCGGGCCCAATTTTTATCTTCTTGAATAAAAGAGGGCATAGTTTTAACTTTTTTTTTTTTAATTCAGATAGAGTGGGGTTGGGGTAAAGGTTGCATCAACTCACTGTCTGTCTGATACCAATTCTGAATACATTATTTATCCCACTTCCCATTCTCGGATTAGGTTAAACTTGACACACATGACTATTGTTGAAGACTTGAATTAAATTATAAAAAAAAACAGAAAAAAAATAGTTCATTAAATAGTGGCAATTATTTTTATTTGCCATCCAAAAAAGGAAAATAATTCCTACAGTTGGCATCATCCGATAAACGCAGTACACTCTAAAAGACAAGTTCTGTCTCTATTGTGTTTCAACTTTTAAATAGCAACCGATGTTTAGAGAAACGAGAATAATGAATATAGACTCAAGTTTCCATCCAGCGGCGTAGCTTGAGTGGAGGGAGGAAGAGGGAGAATTTGAAAATACCCCCGAGCCCCCACTTCTTCATTTCGTTTGTTGTTTGCTTTTTTTTTTTAAAAAAAAAAAAAACTTCTTATTAAAGCAGCGCGAAAAATAGTGTTAATTTCAATTAGCGTCAGCTCATCCCCAAATGGAACTCTCTCACACGGTACGCCCCTACAATCCCATTACATCGTCACTGCGTTGTTGTTGTTTTTGTTTGTTATAAATTACAAATTAATACGCTGATCTAATTGCTCCGCCCACGCGTTCAAATCAATCATGGGTTTGTTTTGCTTGACACGGCACTTGACCTCACTGATGCCTTCAGTTCTATTTTCAGCTTTCACGCGGTTGGCGCTTGAATGGAATAATTATTTTGAATTACAAATTCCAAAGTTGAAAACATTGCTGTTAGCATTACTTGATCAAACATGGCGTCTTTCTTTCTCCTCCCCAGGTACTCTTAGCGACGTTCACTTTGTTTCCTTTAATATCGATATGGACTTGCTTACTTTTTTACAAAGCTTATATCAACTCACTCCGTCTGTTTGTTTGTCTGTCTGTCTGGTACAAATATTGAAAAAAAAAAATGTCTCCCACTTCTCATTCTTGGATCAAATTGGAACTTTGCAGTTATTCAAATGTTCCTAACAAAATATGAATCAATTTTGAAACATAACTAATTTCATAAATTAGATGTAATTAGTTACTTTTGAGTGATACACACACAAATACACTTCTCCATCTCTCTTTCTGTTTTTTTTTCTCTCTTTCGACGTGTCTCTCTTTCACTCTAACTCTCTCGTCTCTCACTCTCTTTGCCTTTCTTTGCCTCTCTATCTTGGCACCTCTTTCTATCTATCATTCTCTTTGTCTCTAGATCTATCTCTCTATTTTATTGTCTCTATTATCTCAGATCTGTCACTTTATTTTTATCTCTGTCTCTCACACTTTCTATTTCTCTATGTCCCTCTTTTTTATCTCTCTCTCTTTTTTTCACTCTTTCTCTCTCTCCCTCTCTCTCTCCCTCTCTCTCCCTCTCCCTCTCTCTCCCTCTCTCTCTACCTCTATCTCTCTCCCTCTCTCTCTCCCTCTCTCTTTCTCTCTCTCTTTCTCTCTCCCTCTCTCTCTCCCTCTCTCCCCCCTCTCTCTCTCCCTCTCCCCCCCTCTCTCTCCCTCTCCCTTTCCCCCTCTCTCTCTCCCTCTCTCTCTCTCTTTGCCTCTCTTCCCCCCTCTATCTCTCCCTCTCTCTCTGCCTCTCTCTCTCCCTCTCTCTCTCTCCCTCCTCTCCCCTCTCTCTCCCTCTCTCTCTCCCTCTCTCTCTCCCTCTCTCTCTCCCTCTCTCTCTCTCTGCCTCTCCACTCTCTCTCTCTCTCCCTCTCTCTCT
>JADKLZ010001913.1:23048276-23073616 GCA_021533235.1 Biomphalaria straminea
TATCTTTTCTGACCTACTCAACCTGAAGCCTCGCTGGACATCCAAAATCATTTTTATTATCTTTTCTGACCTACATCCAATATTGAAGTTTAAATAATTTTGTTTTCATCCTTGACAAAACATTTGGCTTGCCAGACGCATGTACAGGATAAGGGAAAGTGAGAGGCTCTACTTTATTGGAAACTGGCAGTTCCTTTAAGAGTTGGTATTTGGGATTTGTTTTTCTTTGTCTCTCACTATAATGCCACACACTTGCGGGCTCTTGTAATAGTACACTAAAATGACACTATATCCATGTTGATTGAAATCACTGAACAAATATAAATCCAATGACTAAATACATTACAATGACAAAACACATGTTACCTATGTAAATATTAATAGAATATCATGACAAACACAAACAGTATGAAAGTATTAACAGTAACTAACAATGGGACCTAATATTTTGCCTTTTCTTTCTTTAACTTGTCTTATAAAGACCTTTCTAGAAACTACAATGGTTGTTAACCTATTTTCCATATTGTCTTTAGAATATTAATTTTGTCCTAACCAGTGTATTAATTGACACATCAACTAGTCATGGTCTCGAAGCGTCGCTAGACACCCAAAAACATTTTTTTATCTTTTCTGACTTACTCAACCTGTTTTCTGTTAACAGTCCAGCATGACAGAAACACACAAAAATTCAAACATTACCTTTATTTGTTGAATAAATCTTTATTTCACTGCTTCCCTTACTCCACATGTTCTTATAATGATATAAATCAAGTTTGGGATAGATGCATGTTTAGGAAAGGATTGTAATGATTTATCATCATACAAAATTAACTAATTAATATAATAAAAGCGCGCTGTCTGCAATTGTTTGTGTTAGTACATTATATACACTCATGGGCATTGTTTCTTTTTAATAAACAGATCACAGCATACATCTGCCAAGTGTCTCACAGTCTGAGCAGACGACTACAACAACATCCTCAGTGGTACAGAGCCAACATGGTCCACAGGAAGTGAACGGTGATTCAGGGGAAAGAACCATGTCTCCTCCTCAGCTATTTAGGCCTACATCTTTTGCGCAGAATCGGGGACCACGAATACCTGTAAGTACTTGTCGTTTGTTCCTTTTAGAATCATTTTAAAGGGAAAATAAAAAGGATCCTGTTTTAGTCTATTTTTGTAATTCATTGATCACATGATTTAGTTTCATTAATTCAAATGTGTTGTCTTATTTAATATAAGGTGGGACCTTGGAGAATGGATGAGAATGTCCTTACTGGGCCTATTGTGAGGCGGCTGCAGCCTACACATCATTCAAGCAGTGGGCGCCTGGCCTCATTTCCCAGCTTCAGCAGCCATGAGGGCCATCCAGAAACATCATTGAGTAGTTCCAACTCTGGAGATCCAAGCTCTGGTGACTCTAGGAGCCATTCTACTGTCTGTTGTCAGTGCCAGTGTCAGAGGTGTCTGCAGAAAACTGTAAGGGAATTAAATTGTATCAAAATTCTCTTAAATTGAGCAAATTGTTGTGTCAAAATTCTCTTAAATTGAGCAAATTGTTGTATCAAAATTCTCTTAAATTGAGCAAATTGTTGTATCAAAATTCTCTTAAATTGAGCAAATTTTTCCAAGTTAACAGTGGATAGCTTTCCATTGTAATTTAAATCTTTTAACTGAAATGCTTATCTAGTCCACCTTGTTCTTAATAAATTTCTGTTAAACAGGTATAGTGCTTAAAACATTTTGTTAAAATTGATTTGAAAGTTCTAAAGTATTCAATCATCATCATCATCATCAAACTCCATTTGAGTGAGGGCTTGAGAGGCTTAAATCCTCTCTTGCAAAAGCCCTGGACAAAAACCCTGCTGTCTTGCGTAGTGCGTAGGCATCACCATACAGGTCGAGAAGTTTTGGTTTCCCAGACCTGTCGAGACGGAGATCAGCAAGTCTGGGGCAGTCAAACAGAATATGAGGCACGGTTTCCTCTTCTTCCCCGCAGCGGGGGCACCGTGAGTCAAAATTTGGCCATAACCATGAAAAGTATGAGCAAACAGGACAGTGGCCTGTCCTGCACTGTGCTATAACAGCTTGCTCAGGCCTGGACAGCCTCCACCACGGGGAAGTGCGGTCAGGGCGCCTCATGCCCTCCCAGACTCCACGGGCTTTTTGGGACTTGTCCCAGCACTCAAACCACTTTTCCATTTCAGTTTTTTGAATTGTAGCCAGGGCATGGTGAAAAGTTACAACCTGTTCGGTTGGTGGAATTTGTCCTCCCTGGTGGGCCAAGGAGTCTGCAATAGTGTTACCAGTCACACCTATGTTACTTGGTACCCACTGCATTATCACAGGAATGCCTTAGCGCTGCTTCATGTTGTGTGAGGCCATGATGACAGTGTCGATATTGGGGGGCCATGGTCCAGGGCTTTGCAAAGCCTGTAGTACAGGTTTTAAGTCAGTGACCACAACAATCCGTGTTGCCCTCAAATGTCCCTTGCTGAGTTGTGAGTCAATGACCTTTAGGGCTTCACAGACTGCCATGGTCTCCGCATCAAAACTGCAAACACTACCACATGGTCCAAAGATTTTAACTGAGTGGGAGCCAAGAAAGTCGATGTAGGCTCCAAAGCCTGCTCTTTCAGAATCCAACAATGCCGACCCATCAGTATATGCAAAAAAAACACAGGGCTTGAAAGCATTAATGGTCTCCAGTGCTATTATTTGGAGGTGGTTGGATGAACGATTTTGCTTAGTGGCGTTAGGATCTGCTAGTGTCAGTCATACGTCTGGGGTCGTTGGGCGACACCAAGGGGGAAGGGGGTGAAAACGTTGAATGTTTTGTTGGTTGGTGGAGAGGCCAGCTTTATCAAATAGTCTAGTGGCATGGTGCATAAAAGACTGCATCTTGATACTTCTTCTGCATCTCCAACTATCCTCTAGTTTTCTAGCTGGGAGGTATTCGTCCAAAGCAGGTCAGTACTGATCTTTCCCGCCTAAGGTTTAGTGGACCTACATTAGCCATTATTTCAGCCGCAATTACTGGACTTGTCCTAAAGGTACCACAGACAAATCTTAGTGCTTGGGACTGTATTTTATCAAGCTGTTCAAGAGCAGTCCTAGAGTATTCAATAATAATATTCTTTTCCTTATTTTCTTGTAGTAATAGAGAAGATTATTAATTGTCGCGTAACTTACAAGGACAATACTTTGATTTACATAAAATTAATTATGACAATATCCTGACATTTTCTCTAGTTGTTGCATTAAGCAGGAATGTCACAATGAGTGACTCATTTGCTACTTGCTTTAAGACAATGCGGGGGTGCTGTGGTTGAATGGTTAAGCGCTTGGCTTCCTAACCTGAGGTTCCTAACCTGAGGTCCTGGGTTCGAATCCCAGTGAAGACTGGGATTTTGAATTTCAGGATTTTTAGGGTGCCCCTAAGTCCACCCAACTCTAATGGGTACCTGACTTTAGTTGTTGAAAGTAAAGGCGGTTGGTCGTTGTGCTTGCCACATAACACCCTGCTCGTTAACCGTTGTCCAAAGAAACAGATGACCTTAACATCATCTGCCCCATAGAACGCAAGGTCTGAAGGGGACACTTTACTTTACTTTTTTTGCTTTAATACAATGCAGGTGGGGATAAAAACAACACTAGAAGATAATAATCTGATACTTTATTTTCGACACTAGTTCTAATATAAACTAATGAACCTTTTTGAACTTTGGTAATTTACTGATGTGCTTAAACTAAAACAACTAAATCAAAGACTGAACACATTTAAATATTTCCCACACTTTATATATTTCCCACACTTTATATATTTATCTAGCAATCCTGTTCTTCAGGAAGCTACACAAACAGATTCAAACACCAAGTAACCCATTGAATCATCCATATGCCGTGACAATAAGAGTTGAGAATTTTTTTAAAGGTTACAGTAGCCAGACCAATTAGTCACTGGACATGAACATGTACAGTATTGCCTAAGATGATGATATTTAAGAGTTGGTTCTCTCTTGAGTCCAAAAGAAGATCAAATACTTCTCACAAACATCATATTGGTTCATTAATAATTGAAATAGTGTCATCTCATCTGATGAATTGTATTTGCATTTCCAAATCCAGATCCTAAATATGGAAAATAATCTCCAATTCTTTTTTGTCTTTCTGTCTCATAATCTTTGACTTATTTACTTGAGATTTCTTCTTTTCTTACTATGTACTTGTATTTTCTGCAAGTCATCCCCTCATATGAGTAGTGCATGGAAGACAACTGACAGATGCATTTAAGGTCCAAACAGGAGTGAGACAAGGTTGTTTACTCTCTCCCTTTTTTTTCTACTAGCCATAGATTAGATCTTGAAGACTACAACGGCTCTTTAAGACCATTGTTAATCCGATACTATTTTATGAAGCTTGAAGGAATGCGGTATCGACATTCATGGCTGGGAAGCACTAGATCGCTCTGCATGGCGGGAAGCTGTGAGTCTCGAGTTTCAAGTTTTGAAGCAAGAAGAGTGACCAGTGCCGTAGAGCGCCGAACCAACAGAAAGCAGAGAGAAAAAGAAGGCCCATCTGCAACTGACAAAACTCACCCATGCCACATATGCGGCCGGCTTTTCAAAGCGAGGATTGGACTTTACAGCCATCTTCGAGTCCATAGGAAATGAGAAATGTGCTCATCTTCGAACACGAAGGAGGAGCTATCACTTTATGAAGCAGAGACCTGAAGAACCACCATCACCACCATGAATAAAATCCAGCTATTCATCAATACCTGCCTGAGAAAGATTCTTGTGATCCGCTGGCCAGACAAGATCTTGAATGAAGAACTGTGGCAAAGAACAAAACAGCAGCCCATTGAAGTAAATATCCTTCAGAGACGCTGGAGATGGATAGGTCACACCCTGCGCCAGCCGGCATCCAACATAACAAGGCAAGCCCTAACCTGGAACCCCCAAGAAAAGAGGCAGAGGGGAAGGCCCAGGAATACATGGTGCTGCGATCTGGAAGCAGATGCCAAGCAGATGGGCAAGACTTAGGGACAGTTGGAGAGGCTTACCCAGAACCGAGATGCCTGGAGGAAGCTGGTTGGTGGCCTATGCCCCAGAAGGGATCACAGGCAAAGATGAGATGACATGACTTGTATTTTGAAATGAACACTACTGAAACACTTGAAATGAATTATCTCCCCTATGATATTAAATATAAGACAATTATACAGAATTATTAATTAAAACAAGCAATCTGACTGACATATTGTTTCTATATTCCAGCCATTAAATCTTATGCCAAGACCAATGATTAATCCTTGGCAGGTACATCAAGTTTGGGAGAATGAGGTAAGCTTTAGGTTGTTGACAGACTCAGTAAATGTCAATAAGAAAAAAAGTAAAGTTCCCCTTTCAGACCTTGTGGTCTATAGGGCAGATGATGTAAAGATCATCTGATTCTGTGGCCCACGGTTAACGAGGTTGTCATGTGGCCAGCACAACGACCAACCGCCTTTACTTTTCCCCAACTAATGTCAGGTACACATTAGAGCTGGGTGGACTCAGGGGCGACCGAAAATCCCGAAATAAAAATCCAAGTCTTCACCAGGATTCGAACCAGGGACCTCCAGTACGAAAGCCAAGTGCTTTACCGCTCAGCCACCACGCCCTCCAGTAAATGTCAATACTTCTAATATATTTATTTTCATTTAGAAGCTTTAATTACTGTGTAATATTAAGAAACATTGTGTTAACCATTTACTCAATTCTTTATTCTAAACTTCATTGTCACTCATTTGTACTGTTGGGTTGTCTTTGACAAGCATAAAACCAAGGCCAAAGCTCATCATACTTATGTGACCAAAGCCATTAGCAAATCCGGATATGGATCCATTCATTCATTCTAGTCATCAGCTTTTTTTTAGGGGGGATCCTATTTGGTATTATTTTCCTGATACCTTGATAGACAATCTTGGGTAAGATCTCATTAAAACCTCTTAGGATAGAAGGATGTGAAATACTTAGTACTACATTAGTTTCCAGCTTTGATCACCATGAAGTTTCTGTATTAAGAGCCTTTCCCCAGGGCCTGTCAACTAGCTAGTTCAATGGACATGCTCATCATTTTCAGAGTCATTCCACGAGGGAAAGTAGATCTATAATTTTCATCGTCTGGAATAACTTTTAGTTTATCATTCATGTTAATGTAGCTTATGACTAACCATGAAAAGAAAAGATGTAACATTTATTTTAACTGATAGAATCACTGTTATTATGTATATGTATCTTTGTCATTTGTATTTCTTTTTTTTTTCATCTTCTATCCCATAATACCAAGTGTCATCTTTTGACTTTCCTGAATCTCTGTCTGGTCTCCTGCTGTTTTAATCAAGTGTGCAGTGGAAAGACCAGTCCACAATTTTTGTCATTCAACCTTTTTTGCTTTCTGCTACTGTGCGCTGTTTGATATTGTAATCTATTGTAATACCATCTAAGTATTTAGGATTTAACAAATTGGTTCCTTTTCCTCATCATCATCAAACTCCATTTGAGTGAGGGATTTTGGCTTTAGAGGATCAAATCCTCTCTTGAATAAGCCCTGGACAGAAACCCTGCTGTATTGTGTAGTGCATACATATCACCATACAGGTTGAGAATGTTCATCATCTATAGAGCTAACTATAATTTTTGTAATTAAAATAATAAAATATATTTTGCAGACTTTTCTTATGTTATATGCTCCATAATAAAGAGGTTTAAAATAAATATTGTTGCTTGGGCCTTCTGGTGGGAGACATGTCTCCTCATATTTCACATCCAAACATAAAAATTGACAAATAATTGAATAAGTCTGAGGTTTAGCTGACATTGAATTTTCATGCCATATGCTTCTTCACTTGTTTTAAGGTGCAGCTGTTTCAGACAAATTTGCCAAGCATCTCTTGTTATGGTTAATGAGCTTATAATCAAGATTGAATAGTGAGATTAAGTGACTTAGTTATTGTTAAAAAATTCTTTGTAATAATTCAATGATATGAATGAAGAAAGAGTAAGCCAGTCTATATCTATATAATGAAGAAATGTTCATTGTGATTATCACAGCTCTTCTTATATTTATTTCTGACTTGTTTAAAAGTACCTTATATCTAGGTGTCCCTGGTTCAGCTGTGATTTGTGAAATAAACATGTAACACTTGATGAATCTAGCACATAAACTTTAATAATCACTATGGCATCTCACAACAAGCTGGACTCTCTCTGACAACTAACACACTTCTGGTCATTCGCACATATATAAAAATAGATTATACATTGAAACACACATTCATCCGTGACAGTGATTATAAGTTAAACATTTATATATTTTTTTAACATTTTGTTTTTCCAGACTAGACCTGAGAATCCCTTGCGTGCCAGGGGCCACAAACATCACATGTGTGAAGGCTGTGCCCACGCCTCTCCATGCCCCCATCTTACTAATTCGTCCAATCAGTCCAGCAGGATAAGTAACCCAGCCCTGCCGCCAGCCCCGAGCAACCCAGTCCCACCCCCTGCTCCACCAAAGTCCTCCCCAAGAAATGGCAACCCGTCGTTGCCCCCACCACCAACTTCGAACCCCATGCCCCCTTCTACCTCTCAGTCTGCCACTTCCAGCTCCGCTCCCATCAACCCTTTCTCTTCTGCTGCCAGCTCTTTGCCCTCCCCTCTCTCTTTGCCTCCCCAGCTTCATCAGCTGCATCATCATCACCACCACCACCATCATGTGACCCGGCCGTTTCAACCTCTAGCCCACCGCCCTGATCCGCTTGGAGCACATTCCTCTTCTCGCCAGAACTACTTCAGGTAATATTCTTGTAAATGCATGACATTGAACCCTTTCATCACAGTTTTGTAGTAGTGAAAAAAAGCAATCCTCTTTCTTGTAGGAGAGAAATATCGTTGCCGGGGGATTGTATTATTTGAAACAGTAATGAATAATATTGACAATGATGATCTAGGATTCAACTGTGTAAAGCTTTGACTAACAAATACAGGAACCTTTATTTAAATCCAACATAAGTACAGCTATGTACAAATAGATATTAATAGAGCTTGCAAATGAACGAAGACATACTTTTCTTAAAATTCTGGATCTACAAAAAATTATGCGACTGATCTCCACAGATTCTAAGCCCCGACTGAGTAGACCTAGCTTTTTGCCCGCGCTCTGCAGACAAGCCTCCCTTCGAGAATGTCCTTTTATACAAACCAATCAAATTTGAATTAAGACATCTGCAGATCATGTGACTGAGATTCCTGGAACAAACTAAAAATAGAAATTCCTGGAAAAAAACTAAAAATAGTACTGCTGAGACTAAAAAAAGAGTCATTTTTTTTTTTTAAATTTTAAGCCAAAATTAACTTTACGATAATGAAATATTTTCAGAACTATATAACAGTTGACCTCAAGTTTTTCCAATGTGGCCAATGACCTGACAATTTTCTTCTCAACTATATGCATATACCATAAAAGAAAATTGTTAGAGCCATTTTCGAAATACAATTATATATATATATATATATATATATATACAACATATAGTAATTTTAACTCTTTCTTCAAAACAACAATTACCAATTATTTCTACATTCAACTATTTTTGTTATTGCCTTCTGCCCATTCCTATACTCCACCTCCTTTATTACCAATTATTGTAATTTGGTGTTTATATATTCTCTCTCAAATATTTCAGAACTGGTGGACCTATCATTCACCACCATTTGCCGCAACACATAGGTATCGCAGGTAATTGAATTGACCTTGTTCTGATGACTGATTTTTATCTTTTCCTTGCTTATTATTTGATTGAAGTACTTTCAGACAGTCAAAAAGCTTACTATGGTACTATGATTAGGACTGTAGTGGTGTAAAATTGTTGATACATTGTTTTTAAAACTATACAAGGGGAAAAATGTTTCACGCTCCTATAAAAATAAATATTTTTTTTGTTATGTGAGGTACAATTTTTTATGTTGTTTCCTGAAAACTTTCATCCAACCAAATAATTTTTTTTTTTAAACATTTAAGTTGACTGGAGTTACTGACATGCACACTAGATTAATGCTCCCTATGTCGCCATGTCCCTGACTATATCTTTTAATTAATACCGGTATTTAAGAATTGTTTTAAACTTTGCAAACTAATGAGAAATGAATTTTTTTTTTATTATGATTCACATGATATGTAATGATTTCATTTGTTTTTATGGACTATCTAGTGCTAGGTGTGGTGGTGATCTATAAGTCAGGCATTGATCATGTCAAAGAATTTGATATACTGTACATGTAAACCATCACTGCTATTTTTTTCTCTTATTTCCACAGCCAACAGACAGCACCACCACCCTCCCCCTCAGGCCCACATACACCATCACCACTACCACCCTGCCACAGAGATCCTTTTCCGCAGCAACAGCTCCCCCACATCATTGCTGCACTACCCCAGCGGGCCAGGAACCCAGTCCATACCCACACCTGCCCCACCTGTGCAACCCCCTCCCCCGTGCATGCACGCCTCTCCCCTGTGTGTGTCTGCCTGCTCCCACTCGGGGTGCCTCCCCCCGCCGCCCCCTTCAGTCATTAACAGCCAGGTCAGTGGTGGCTCCAGATCAATGGCAAGGGGACATATGGGTCCCATGAGGTTAGTGATTAGTGGTAGACGTTAAAGAGTCAACTGACACATTTTTAAAATTAATTACTTTTTAATCATTTTTGGTGACCTAGTGACAACCTTCTTTTAATGAATGAAACAAACTTTCTATGTGGATGTCCAGAAATACTGAATGAAAAATCCTAATCTCTAATAGGAATGAAAATTTCCCTTTAAATTAGCATGTGCTCCCCCCCCCCCCCCCTTGTTTTCTTGTGGACTATCTGCAGAAATAAGAGAGTGATCTTTTCTTTACTTCTTCTTGTTTAAACTGTTGAGGGAAGAAGAGAATTATATATAGAGATTCTATCTCATTAAGCTTTGGCCATCAAGTTTTTAATGTTTAAATTCCAAACTGAAATATAACTGTCTACTCTTTTATACTTGTATGAGTATTAACTAGAAGTTAAAATGACAACATATATTGTAATCTCCCCTGAAAATTAGTCTTAGAAAACAGTAAACCACTCCAATTTGTTATGCAGTTCATTTCTTCATTTTGACTATTTTTATATTTGTCTCTTTTCTTTTTCAGCTTGGACACAATGCCCATACAGCCTGTCCAGCAATCAGCAATAAACCAGATGCCTACTTTCAGTATGACTAGGCTTAGGCCACCAGCAGCACACCAGCAGCTACCCGCCGGACCGTCCATCTCTTCCTCTCAGCAGCAGTCTCACCCGCAGATGGGTCTTCCCTCTGGGGCCTCTGCCGCCTCTCTGCTCTCTCAGGCGGGGCCTGAAGCAGGCCAGCACCTCCACAGCCACCAGGGTGGCCCCTCAGGGGCGGCCCACATGCACCAGCACTCGGGAATGCTGTGCGACCATACTCACGGCCACCCGCACCCCCACCATGACACACGACGCATGATGGTGAGTCCGTCGGGTGATGTCCCCGTTATGTTAACCCGCTTGATACGTAATAACGAGGTAAAAACTCAGCATTCTTTTTCAGCACTCGTATCTCTCTCTGTGTTGTACTGAAGCACTGCATGACTGTACTAGCCCAAATATTATCAAGCTTTCATAACATTAATATTGTAAACAAACTTTTTAACTCTGTTTTTTAAATTAATAAACATTATGGTAAAATACCTAAAGTTAGAAAAGATTAAAGATACAATAAGGCAAAAACTTTAAACATTTAAGCCATAAATTAAAATCACAACAAGGTAACTTAATAAAAATACAGAAAATAAGATAGTATGTAACAACACAATTTTTTAAACTGTTATATATATATATATAATTTTTAAAGTACTTTTCTTAATGGGGTTTGAAATAACTGTGCAATTTGTACAGAATTTATAAGATACAATAGGTGAGAACTCAATTTGTTTCAATTAATATATAAATTTAAAAAGTACTTTTCTTAACGCAGTTTTAATTTGCTTTGAATCATACAGAATTCAGAATTGATATTTTTGGCCCCTAAGATAATGAGTAGACATTTTCAAAATACTGAAATAATTTAATTAAAATAGAAATATCAAAATAATAAAATTCATCTGTTGATGTAAAATAAAAATAAATTGATGGTGAAATAAACCTGTACCAAAACCTATAGAAAGATTTATTTTTTAATGTGCAGCATTTTATAATCATTTTCAAAATAGACAGGTAAAAAAAAAAGAATCTTTTAACCTATTTTTTTATGAAATAGGAAAAGTAAACCATTGATTTTTGTATAGATGTCTAGATATAAATGTCGAGATCAGATTCTTGGCTCTATACTATCGTTAATAATGACTAAGCTTAAAAATATAATCCCTTGAGATTTGTAGCGTTTGGTTCACTCCAGACCACGATGAACTTGTTAGAACACATTTTATTAAGATTTCAACTCAAATCTAGATCTGACAATTAGAATTAATGTTGAAATGTCAGCTATTGTGATTTAATTTTTCTTTTCCACTTTCTTTTCTTATTGTTATGTTGGAGCGTTCATATGACTAGACCAATATTTGAGATGAACTGTGCAGTGGTTTTAAAATCAGTCAGTTCTCCATATACTTTTCTATCTATACTGGAGTTTTGGGGCAAGTGTTTTGCTCTGGCCTCTTGATAAAGAATGCAGTTTTGAAGGATTATTTTATAATTTCCCAAGAAGTCGTAAAAGAAAAATATAACAGTTGTAAAGAAAATATGTTTTTAGATTCTTAAAACTGAGGATCACAAGTTTCTTTTTGGGGGAAGAGCAGATACACACAATCCTGAACTGCCGCATTTTTTTAAAAAAATTTATTCACAATTTTTTTTTTATTAGGATTTTACATGATTGTCTTAAGGATTAAAAGTAAAGTTCCTCTTTCAGACCTAGTGGTCTATAGGGCAGATGATGTAAAGGTCATCTGATTCTGTGGCCTACGGTTAACGAGGGTATCATGTGGCCAGCACAACGACCAACCGCCTTTACTTTTCCCCAACTAATGTCAGGTACCCATTAGAACTGGGTGGACTCAAGGGCGCCCGATAATCCCGAAATATAAACCCCAGCCTTCACCAGGATTTGAACCCGGGACCTCCAGTGCGGAAGCCAAGTGCTTTACCACTCAGCCACGCGCCCTCTGTCTTAAGGATTGAATGTCATAAATTGGAACTGAAAATAAAACAAACAAAACTATTGGCTTCTAGGACAGTGATCAGAGACAAAAGGGTTAAATGGCTAAAAAGTAGTGTAACAAAGAATAATGCTGGTCAAAATGTCATTTAAATTCAGTAAATATAGGTCAGGCTCATGGGTATGAGAAAAATTGAATGGTAAATGTAATATGTCCAGACACAACAACTTGAACAAAGTCATCTCTAACAATCTCCCTTTTTTGTGTGTAATAAATTTCAGATAATTAAAGTTCATATAATTTATATTTAGAATATTACACTTTTATTAGGTATTACACTTTAGTTAGTCATTAGTTCATAGTAAGACATAACACTCTAGTTAGAGAGTATATGCCCCAAATCAATCAATTTACCATAAGTACTTATGTATGAAAGACATGTAAAGCCTTGTATTGGTAATAATATGTCTATAACATCTTATTTTTAGTTATTATCAAATTAATCAACAAACCCTAACCTTAATCTTGTTTTTAATCTTGTACCTTAACAATTAGTTTTGTATTCTGACTATATGTAATCTAGAGATAGTCCAATGATGTGTATTGTAATGATCTTCTTTTTCTTGTTGTAATGTTAGTTCTTGCTGTAGCTGATGTATTTCTAAGTTACTTCAGGATACTAGGTGCGTGAGTTTCTTGTGAAGATGTATTTCAATTTCGCGAGTATCTTAGAGAAGACATCACATAACACGAACAAAACTTGAATTACTAAGTTGACTTCGAGATAACTTTAAATCATAACATTTATTTACAAAATGGGCCACAGTCTAGTCAGAAGATAAAATATGTCTGATCACCCCAAGAGTCTAGTGGTAACTGAAATCCTATTACGTCAATCTTAACCTCTAACCCTCGTCATAAAATGTGCGTTCAATGTCGGTACCAAAAAGTGCGCAATTCTAAAAGACTAAACTAACTATCTAAAAAGTGTGCGCAATACTAAACTAGCTATCTAACAGTTCCTCCCCCCTTTCCTTAAAAAAAATATGACTATATTTTTTTCTAAATCAGTCCAAGTCATTACAATGGACTGAAGAAAACATCATATTGGGCAAAAAAAAAAAAAAAAAAAATCTTGATCTTCATGTTTCTTTCATAGTAGATGAGTTTCATAGCAAACAGTTCTTTGTTCTTGGTACCTCATACCAGTTTATGACATAGGCTTAGAATTCAGTCACAATAATTCATTTGAAGTCTGCTTAATACAAAACTATTCTTAATTTTGGGCATTGAGTTTAGGTGTTAAGTTCTTCTATTTCAATACTGTAGAGGGGTGTATTAAAGGATTAAGTTGTTCAACTTCTGATACCTCTTAATAAAGAGTTTAGGTTGCTTATTTCAGTTCATGGCTCCTACAGGGTTCCAATTGTTGCAGCCAACTGTTCTAGGTTCTTTTCTTACATAAGACTTTCTTTTTAGCCGCCAAATGTTCCTACTTTATTTTCTACAAGATTCCAAACCTCAAGTCTCTTTTCAGCTGCCAAACGCTCATATTTCTCTATTTTAAATAATGAGTTTAGCAGCTTAGGAGCTTACTCTAATGCTGGATGATAGAACTATAAACAAATATTAGACACCTAATGTTACATAAAAGACATTTTTCAGTTTGTGTGTTTTTGTTTTAGTTCCTTCTTGTAATATTTATGAATAGTTAAGAGAAAGGTGTCTAACATTCTAGCATTAATCTACAAACCCAGTAATGAAATGTATAGAGGATTTGTGTTGTCCATTCCCTCTGTTAACCCAATAACTTTCACACTTTTTGAATGTTCTGTTTTCCTAAATGTGTTATTGAGCTCTTTTTTTTTTCTCTGCAATGTATTGTGATAGCTATATACATATATTCCTTACATCATTTAATATGTTTGTAATTACTTTTAAGACTTGAATTTCACGCTAGTATATCTTGTATACATCTTGTATATCTTGTCACAATCCAATCATAATTTGATGATCATATATGGATGAAACTATACTCTAGGTCATGTTAAACATTCTTCACTCTCAATTCAGGACTATGTTTCTGATTTTTTTAATGGGTATTATTTGAATGTCTTCTGTTTTGAGAAAAAAAAAATTTACCATATTGTAAAGGTCATGAAAACAAAATGTAGTTTGTTCAGTTTTGAAAACAAAGCTGTTTACTATCTTAGACTGTTTACTATCTTGCCTAGCCTAGTATAAAGTCTCTATATTATCCACTTACTAGTGAAACTATTGATAGGCTTAGTCTGAATGTATGTAAAACAAATGTTTTACATTCCATTCAGTGGGGATCCCAATGGGCACTTGAGTTCACAACTTCACTGACAATATTAGAACTGGGTTTACTCAAAAAAACTTGTGTAACAAAACACTAAAATGTATACAAGAAAGCACTTAATATATCTATATACATGATCTATTACTCAAAGATGTAATTTGTCATGTTGTTGACATAGACATGTGTTAGTTCTGGGTGGTTAATTACATAGATGTATTAGTCTAGGATGGTTAGAAGCAAGGTTTATATCAAGAAGACTGTTTCTCATAAACACATCTTTTGATATTAATGTGCAAAAAATGAAATGCTGTGAATAAAAAGAATGTTAAAATCAACCTTAGAATATTTTCGTGCTCATTTCTATGCATTGGCCCATGGAGATAATTAGGAGAATGATTGATTAAAACCCTTTAAAAATAAAGAAATATTGACTTTGACTTAGATCGACATTGTTCTACATCATTGTATTTTTTTAATTAGAGTTTTTTTAAGCAATGATTGTGTTGTATTTAATGCTTTGCCATGGCTGTGTCATACTGAAATGTATTGTTTCTCTATCCAGTACCCATGGGGTGACTTGATGCCGTATCCAAGTATGCCAGTCCATGTTCCATATCATCAGTTTGTTGTAGACAGACAAATGATGGACCTTGTCAATGTGAGTACACAGAAATAGTTATCACTTTTAGTATCTTGGTTATTTTTTTTTTTTACTTTCATTTTTTTTTTTTTTCAACTTTATTATTGATATGTTTTTTTTTTCATTCTTGTAATTAAAAGTTGTATTTTTAAAGAAATACTAAAAGCCATATTGTACAAATGCACTACTTACAATAAAAAGTGCTAAACAAGCTTGCATTATCAACATTTTGTTTTTTAAAAACAAAACAATGGCTTATTCCTTTGTCTCCCCTTAGTATTGGGTTCACTTACTAATAAACTGCTGAGACATCAGAAAGAATTAAGTTTTTACACAGATTATCTATTCACTTAGGCTAACATCTTTACTCATTCACCAGTCCCTCAAATTCCTCTTGCAAACTGTTTCTATTTCATTAGCATTTTCTGGTCATCTTCATCTTTTACTTTTACATTATCTTGTTGTTGTTTTTCTTCAGGAGTTTCATCCCTACAGACAGACATTAGGACCTCGGGTGAGTTGCTTTGGTTTACTTGATTGAGTTGGCACTAAGTCTTCAGCTGTCTGTAAGTTTAGTTAGCGAATAACAATCTGGAACCACCAGAGGGTACAAAAAGTATTCTTTTTGCTATCGCGTTAGAAGCTATAGGATTTGTGTTCTAAGTGATGAGAGGGGACTGACCAACCCCTGTCTCATTTTACAGAATTCATTTTCATTCTGTGGACCATTGTATTTATTTATTTATTACAATACCTCTATTCAAGTCACTCCTTCATAGAGGAATCTGGGTGGAAGCTTATCTCGAATACTGCTCCAACAATTTTTCTTTAAACTTAACTGTTAATGTATATCACTGAGAATAGATTTACTAGCTAATTGGCCACATGTGGAAAACTCTAGTTCGACTGTTACAAATTTTAAAGTAAAAAAAAATAATAAAATGTAAATTTGGCTATAGACTAAATCTAGGTTTAGATACATTGATTTTGAAAGGACTATTGTGTTCAGGAATTTCCAAACGTAAGGCATTATTGATTCAATAAATATTTTCAGGAAAATTGTCCGCATTGTCTTCTAAGTCTAGTTTTAATTTAAAGGCTTAGATTTATTTCATGGAAACTATTCAATAAAGAAAACAACAGTTGTTTGTTAAATTTTAACCTTCTTTAAGTTGATTGATAGATTATCTAAGCTTTGCTTATATTTTCAGGTAAACATAATACTAGGGACCCAAAACCGATTTTTTAAAACTGACACGCAGCTTTTTTTTTTTATTTATTTGGATAGAACTTGTGATTCTAAGACCGAGGATACCAAATTTACGTGCATAGCTTAAATATTAAGAAAATTACAAATTTTTAAAAACTTGTTTTTTTTTTTGGATATTTTTTTTGCCTTCCAAACGTGTGTTTTTGAAGGACATTTAAAAAGAAACTATAATGCCCCCAGAGATGAAACTTAGTAAAAAACATTTATGTGCACACAGAGAACACGCTCAATTTTTTTCAAGCTTGTAAAAAAATTATTTGAGTTTATTTACTTGTGCCGAATGTTCCATTTTATCATTTTTGGCATGTTTCAAAAAGGGAGGTAAAAAACACAAAAAATTTTCATTTTCAAAATTTTGTACCAAAAAAATTATAAATGCTACATGAATGTAATATATGTCAAAATGCGGGGAATTTATAGAACTATAAATAATATTTTATTTCAATATTTTGCTGTACATATACAATAATATGCAATGGTTTACTAAAACTCTAAAATAAGCTAAACTTTAATGAGCTAAAAATATGACACCAGTAAGAACAAATTACAGATCATATTTTAGAAAATTCTATCCTCTTCCATAATAATATTGAAAAACATATATTTATTTAAAGGGATCTGTGTAAGTATATTGCGAACCAATGATAGTAAAAAAAGGCATACAGTCAATGCATTTACTTAGATTTCTAGACATTATAATGTATAAAGCCAATCAGTTGAATGCTATTCAATTATTTCTTATTGAATCTTTGAACTCTATAAGCTGATTTGATAAACTGAAAATTAGAACTCAATTTGTGTGCAGAAAAATTTTTAAACAAGGCTTTTTTTTATATCTGCAATGTAATGACCAGTAAATTCTTTTCAGTAAAGCTCAACTATTCTAAACACATAATTTTTGGCATATTCACTGTCTAAACAAAAAAATCTACTTTAAAATATAAGATATAAACTGTAATTACCCAGGCTACTGAATTTTACCATAGAAACACATGTATGTCATTATTTTCATTATTTTTATGTTGCAAATTTACACTGATAAGGTTGCATGAACTAGAAATATAGTATGAAGCTTGAACTTTTTTTTTTCTTAAATTCATAAACATGTAACTAAAATTAACTTCTTCAAAGGATATTTTAAATTAAAATAAATTTAATAAAAAATATTAATACATCCCAATGCTAATGTGCTGTTATTACAATCTCAGCCATCAAGCTGTGAGAAGTTTGCCTATCAGAAAAAGAGAAACATTAGTATTTATAATACTTGCATCAGAGCTAGTATCTCAATGACATGTTGATCAAAATAGAAAGATTAATTTTAGTTAGCTACTTTCCATATGTTCTTCTCAATTTAAGATTTCATTATGATTTTAACTTTCAACACATCCAGCTTAGTCACTTTTTTCCTTCAACATGATCAACCTTATAGACTTTTATGTAGCCTAAATCTTTTAGATGTCAAAGTTTCACAACTTTTTTTTCTTAAAAAAATATTAAATATTTTTTAAAATAGTTTATGCAGATATAACTACTTTTTGAAAAATAATATAATGATTAGGTCCTAAGTTTATCATTGTTTTATTTATTATTGGAAAATACTGTCTTGTAAGGCATCAATAATTAGTATAAATAGTTAGATGTCTTAAAAATATGAAGTTCATATAAAACCTACTCATCTACTGATGTTAAGTTCATTACAGCATTGTAATCCATTTTTAATTTAATAAGAATTAAATGGAATTAATATTATCAAATCTTTGTTGTTGTTTTTTTGTGTGGATATTTAGTTAATTGAAGACTACTAAAGAGGCTTAGAGTGATATTGAGAATTTTGAACTGAGATCAGTAGTCTAAATATAATACCTATTGACTAAGGGCTACTTCATTAATAATAAAAGAATATCTTTTATTGCAACTAGAGACTATAAAACATACACATCCAGATCTAGATATCTTTCTAGATATTATAAAACAATTAGACTTAGGCCCTACATCTTGATATATATGTATTATAATGCAGATCTAAATAGCCTCCTTTATAAACTATATGCCTAAGCTATTATGCCTACGCCTTAAATTATAGATATGGCTTCTTTTTAAAGAAGCTATTTGGTTTTAAATTTTAACAAATAATGTGAAGGACCCTCATTCCAGATGTCTAGACCAAGATTAAATCTAGACTCTAGAGTACTCTAGACCAAGATCTAGATATAGGACTAGTCTCTATTGACTCTATATTATATATATGCATTTGTCAAAATCGAGACTCTGAGTAGATCTAATTTGAAGTCCCTAGGTCTAGAACTCAGATATAGGTCTACATCTAGTTTTAGGCTTTATCTTTATGTATTGATGTCTATAGATTTAGTTTAGTGTTATATTTTATATATATAATATAGATCTAGATCTAGTTAAAAGACCAGATCTACTCTATTTTTTAATAGCTCCATTCGATGCCACAATTTGTTGATATTAGCAACGGATAAAGCCTATATGTGATGAGTTTCTATACATTTATTACAATATTAATTATTGATTAAATATCTTGAACCATTACTTTTTTATGAACTGTAAATCCTCCTCTTTAATTTGTATCAATCACTTTTACATAATATGTTTAAAAAAAAAATAGGTCTGCTTTCGAAGACATGACCCCTTAGAAACAAAAAATACTTACAGATTTGTTACACATTAATATTTCATTAACGTAGGGATATAAATTATTTTTAAAAATTGGGAATAAAAGAAGGTGAAAAAACAATAGATCTCTAATGGTTAACATCTTATTGACCCATCTCAGACATTTTTCTTACAAATTATATGATGTAGATTTAATAAAAATCATTTTATATAACGACTCATGTGTTGCTAAGGAGCATATTTGCACAGGCGAAATCGCTATTTTATGCGTCTTGTTTGGTTTAAAATGGGGAGCATGTCAACGCTTGTTTTTTAAATAAAATTTACACACGAAACATAGACAGGCTTTTCAATGGTGACATTAACTAAACGATTACATGTCTTTATCGTAAAGAAATTCCATTTTGTTTTTTATTTTTTAAATTTCTTTATATAAAAACAATGTTAATCAATTAGTTATTGGTACCAATGTAAAGCTCGTTCATTTTTCTATAAAATACATATTTTCCAAAAAAATATTCATTTGTCGACGTACTCCCCATTTTACGAAAAAACAAAGAAGGTATAAAACGATCACAGCCGATAGCACGATTATTCGGCACAGTGATGTTACGCGTAAAGGATTATCACCCTTATTTTTTAACCTATAGGAAAAACGTTAATATATTATTAAAGGGCTTAAGATAACCTTTCTAACGGTACCATTTTTACTGTAATCGGATGTTTATACTTTAAGATATGGCAGGGTGAAAAACGCCTAAAACAAAAAAAATGTTACGCAATTTTTTGAAAAGTGAGATTTTTGCATCGGTTTTGGGTCCCTAATAATACAGATTATGTGAAGAAGATTTAGATCTAGACTATATGTTTAGAGTTCTACATCTAATAAATGTACCCATAAATAATAGATATCCTATTCAATGCTGGTTTGATCAACATCATGAGTTTGGATACCAATTAACCCAATTTGAGCTATTTTTATAAATATTTTTGTTTTATTTTAACTTGTATAATGGAGGAATTGTCTTTTTAAAAAATGCAATTTTTAAATGTTTTTCTTGAATATTCTTATTTTCTTTGCTTCAGCATATACCATTGGACAGAAGACATCCACACTTTGATATGAGCCATTGCAACGTCATGGGCGCAACACAGGAAGTCATCGAGAGGAACACTCTTCCTCACAAATATAAAAAGGTAATTGAATTATCTCTTTGGTCTCACGTTCTTTTCTTGCTTGCCTCATTAGGGGTTACTCAAGAACAATTAATTAATACTAAATAACTCCAGCTATCCATGAAAATAACAATAACTTTAATATCCAATAACGCACAAATATTAACTACACAAACACCAGTCCAGGAATCCACTGTCCAACCTTCCTGGACTGGGAACAGGGCCCTACTAACTAACACACACTCTCGCACATTCAAGGAAGACTTAAATCACTCAGTTCATATCGTGTGCAAGACTATTCACATTCATAACCTGGGAGTACATAAACAAAGGGATATATAACTATCATACCAAAATATCAACAAAGTAAAATATTCACTCTCGCCATACCTGTCCCAGACAGTTTAAGATAAGTCATTGATGGACGCAAGGAGAGGCCGATGGGCTAGGAAATACTGATTTGAGTGTTGTGTTTTACAACTAATCTTTCAAATAGGTTTTATTTTAACTCCTGAAATAAATCAATTGGACAAAGAAGTGTACATTTTTAATGTGTGCAACAGTAAGTTAAAGTATTCAGACTGAAGTTATAGTTTAAAACAAACATTTGGATGTCTAATTATTACTTCCTTATAAAGCCTTTTTAATGTAGCAGTGGTTATTGGCTACAGTAACTTGCACATTTCAAGTCTTAAAAATTGTTTAAACTACTATTGTCATATATCATCTCATCTCAGCCTGTGGTCCCTACTGGGGCATAGGCCACCAACCAGCTTTCTCCAGGCATCTCGGTTCTGGGCGAGTCTCTCCAACTGTCCCTATGTCTTGCCCATCTGCTTGGCTTCTGTTTCCAGATCGCGGCGCCATGTGTTCCTGGGCCGTCCTCTATTCCTCTTTCCTTGGGGGTTCCAGGTTAGGGCTTGCCTTGTTCTCACCTGAAGCCAGTCTTTTCTGCCCGGAGCCAGTCCATCTTGACTCACTGATTCCTAGGATGGTGAGGTTGTACCTTTTCATCTCAGCTGCCACTTGCGCTGTCTTCCCAGACTCATACATTGTCCGGACATTCCATGTACCGATGGTGGTGGTGGTCCTGGTAGAGATGATGGTCTTCGGCCTGTCAGCTTCCAGAAGACTCTGGCTTTCACTGGCATGCGTCATAAACCTTCCAGCTGGAGGTCCATCCTCTCCCAGGTCCGTGACTTCTTTTGATATGCTGTTTGGTGTTTCTGTAGCTAGTGTTTTTTTCTACAGGGTAGGGTAGCTAGCCCTACGCCCGACCCTCCTCCTTTTTCCGGGCTTGGGACCGGCATATGACGGAGTTCGGCATATGGCGAAGTTTATTGTCATATACCAATAACTCAATTTCAGTAAAAAAAAATCAGGCAACAACTCTAGGATTAAATTTTATTTTCAGCCTTTATAATTTGGTATCAAAGCATTTTTTTGAACATGAGCATTGTCATTGGTCTAAACTTGTAAGGCTCTGTCAACTGTTAATATGTATTTTCTGTTCTAGGTGGAGACTAGCAACAGTGGGGATGCTGGTGCTGACAGCAACCACCAGGAGAAGTGTACCATCTGCTTAAGTGAGTTTGAAACTGGAGAGGATGTCAGGTGAGTTGTCTTAGCAGTCATATCACCCCAACTTTTTGGAACTATTGATGATGAAAAGGGAACTTCAATCATACCTTTGGCATAGAAAGGATTTGTCGGTACCAGATATGACAAAACTTTGTTTATTGCTGTCTGTGCACTTTTCCTTATTTTTCAACAACTAAGACTGGGCCTTATTATTATTATTATTGTTACCCTTTTGAATACTGTAGCAATGTAATTTAATGTATGTATTTAATTCAATGTATTTAATTCATTCTATTCCCTGAAATTGTGAAATATTTTTTGGGGGGTTTATTAATGCTCTCTTGATCATCATTAAAATTTGATATTGAAAAACAAAAATCTAAAGCCCTGATGTTTACCACATGATCAGCATGACATTCAGCTCTTGTTATGTTTTCAGTTTATAGACTGTTGTGCTTAGGTTATGTGTTTTATAAGTCTGACAGGGCCTACTTTTTGCAAACCTTATATCAACTCACTCAGACTGTTTCTCCCACACCCATACTTGATCCATTTGAAGCTTAGCACAATTATTCATTGGCGTAGACAAGACATGAATCAATTTAAAAAAAAAAACAATTTGTCACTAAATTACTCACTTAGTAAAAATCCCCTTTCAGACCTTGTGGTCTATAGGGTAGATGATGTAAAGGTCATCTGATTCTGTGGCCTACGGTTAACGAGGGTGTCAGGTGGCCAGCACAACGATCAACCGCCTTTACTTGTCTCCAACTAATGTCTGGTACCCATTAGAGCTGGGTGGACTCAAAGGTGCCCAAGGATCCCGAAATAAAAATCCCAGCCTCACCAGGATTCGAACCCAGGACATCCGGTTCAGAAGCCAAGCGCTTTACCGCTCAGCCACCGCACCTCCTAAATTACTCACTTAATTACTCATTTTTTTTTTTTTCATACCAAGAAAGGAAATTAATCCTTCAGTACTCACAGAGATGGCTAAATAAGTAGGGTTTCATCTCCTTAGATAATTTAACATGTTATTTCTCCCACACCCATTCCTGTATCAAGTTGAAACATTAAATAAAAATGTGTTGTACCTAACAAAGCATCAGTCAATTCGTTATTTATTGGTAATTAATTATTTTGTTTGATATCAAATAATGGTAATAACTTCTACATTATTGGGAAATATAGTTATAAGTCTGTTGTTCTTTCCCTTAGATAAGCTCTTTTTTTGTTGCTTTTTTTTATTAAAGATTTTTTTAATATTTTGCTTCTTTAATAATTGGCTTCAAATATCCGGCTTCTTTATTCTCAACAAGTTTAAAATGTTCTTTTTTCAGGAGGCTTCCTTGCATGCACTTGTTTCACAGTGAATGTGTTGACCAGTGGCTGGCCACTAACAAGAACTGCCCGATCTGCCGTGTGGACATTGAAGCTGGAGCCTTCAAAGGCATCATGTACTTGGGAGGTGCCAGCAGCAGCCAGTGACACCTTATCCTATCACACGCTCTGTTAATTCACTCGTCAGAGGATGGTTTGGTGCTGACAGCTGTAAGGAAATCTTCAGTCATCAGCCTGTGTTAGCCATCAGCCAAAGCAATACCTAGTGCTGTGCATCAGTGGATAATCTTGTCTAGAAGTTGAGCAATATTTATTCATTCACAGTAAAGAAATCCTCATCCTGACATTTCACCAGAGTTGGATTTCTTTTACTTACCAACAGCGATGGATTTCTCTCCAGTGAGATAGAGACGTCTCTCTTCTAAATCTCACAGCTTGTTTTTATAGATTGATTGTAATAACAGAAAATTTTTTGTAAATCATGGATGGGAGGGGGGAAGGAGGATGGGTGTGAGGGATATTATGTCTCTATATTTAATTTCCTCTCATTGTTGACTTGTCTATAAGATAACTTTTTCATTGGCCCTGGAACCGCTTGTTGCAGACAGACATAACTGTGTTGGTCTCCCTTTATTTGATCCCAAACTTGATGCTTCCTTATATGATCCAGTACGCTGAGACTTTGTGCAGTCTACATTGAAGTAAGGGCTGGTGTTAATGTTTCCCTGTCATATTGATTTCATTGATTGATTGTACCTTTAGTTCTGCACATTAACAATTGCAGTAGCCTGCCCTTTATCACAAAAGATTTCACATGTCACTTGTGCCATTTTCTGTTTTCAATATTTTTTGTTGATGTGAAACTAATTGTCTAACAGTTTGTTTTTTTTTAAAGGCCCTTAACAGTTGTCAATTTGTATGAGTTGTAAATGTACATTAAGCTAGTTCCCCCTTTTTTTTTCCACATTGTACTAAAAGACACAAAAGAGTCTAACTATGTAAATGTACATTAAGCTAGCCACCCTTGGACTGGAAGACACAGAAGAGACTATGTAAATGTATATATGTTTTTAGACCATACTCTTCATCAGAAATTAAAAATATTGTACTATGTTTATGTTCAAACTATAGTGGCTCCTGATATTTTGATTTCATACCCTATTGTTCAACTAATCACTTAGAAGTGTGAGAGTTGACCCCCAAAAGAAAGGCCACATGGGTATTAATTGTTTTTTTTTGTAAATTTGTATCATTTTAAGTTTGTGTTGACTAAAAAAAATATTTTATCTAGCTCTCCCTTGGAATCACACTTCATTTGATTAGACTGAATCACTTGGAAGCACACTTGATTACCATACTTACTGGGCTGTGTACCATCAGTTTCTGAATCATGTCATTGTAAAAGCATTAATTCATATGTTTTTATATTTATTTCCTAAAAGTAACACAAATAAAAATTTGCAATATAAATAAATAAATAAATATATATATATATATATACATGTGTGTGTGTATAAAAGAAATATCTACTAACAAAAAAAATATCTGACTCAAGTAACAGGTTTGCTGTTCATATAATGACAATATATTTGCTTATTTTTAACATCTTTGTTGTTCTTATTTCCCTGAGTGAATGGGTTAGCCTATTGATTGGGAGTTAGACCCTAGGGAAGACTGCTACACTTTGTGTCCTTCATTTATTGTAACACTGGGTGTAACTAGAGAAAAAAAATACCTAGGAGACCTTTACGCCTCTCTTAAAAATATATGATGGATTTAAACAACTGAATGGGAAATTTCCTGGCTATAAATCTTGGTTTTGTGGTTTCAATTTAAAATAGAATGTGTCCTAGTTATGCTTGTATATTAAATATTTTTAAAAATATGTGATTAATCATTGTATCAAGCTCGCCTATAAACTTGTCCACAACCCCATTTCTTCATTCAACCTTTTTTTTTCCATTAGATAGATTACATTAGAAGTTCCATTCCCTACTATTATGCTTGGTAGGTAACCCCTATCCCAATCACATTGCTAGGTAAGGGAACCCCATATAGATAGCCCCAATTACTTGCTAGGTAGATGACCCCATGTAGATAGCCCCAATTACTTGCTAGGTAG
>JADKLZ010001913.1:23073626-23089860 GCA_021533235.1 Biomphalaria straminea
AGATGACCCCATGTAGATAGCCCCAATTACTTGCTAGGTAGATGACCTCATGTAGATAGACCCAATTACTTGCTAGGTAGATGACCCCATGTAGACAACCCCGATTACTTTCTAGGTATACAACCTCCCCTTCAGTTATGCTATCTAGTTTCACTCCCAAACACATACTTGGTAGACAATCAATTACATATTAGATACTTAACAGAATGCTCTGGATAGCCGTTGTGATGATGAAGTGGTTGAGTGTTTAATATCCAAACCATGGGTCTTAGGTTTGAGTGAATTTCTATTTATAATTCAGACATTTTTTTTTGCAGTTGCTTTATTCCATCTATCTTTAATAGGCAAGCTTACAGGATTTGATTGGAAGAAGAAATAAAAGTCATAGTCAATTTCACCCCCCCCATCCCCACCCCCTGCAAAAGAAAAAATGACAACCTTATCTCATAGGCTTCTAGTTCTGAAAAAAAAAAGAAACAAACTAAGCACCTTTTACAAAATGCTGCATGCTGGGAACAATGCCCCCCCCTCCTTGTAGTGTTTGAATAACTTGTGCTACAAAATAGTGTGTGCAAGGATTGGAACATCCTTTGTCTATTAATGGTGTCAGCATTAGCAAGACATGAAAGTTGGCGGGTAAATTTGGATGTAAGAACTTCTTCCCTCTTAACCTGTTTCACGTTGTAACTAAGATTATCAGATGATGTTTTTATCTAACCAAAAAAACTGGAGCTTGTGTAACAGCTTGTATTAAAATGTTTTCATTTGTAACCCCCTCCCCTAATAAATATATTTTAAAAATCACAGGATTCAGATTTATAGAACAAAAAATAATCAGGGCTGGTGAAAATTTTTTTTCCAGTGTTTCATTTCATTAGTATTGTAGGAGAAACTTAAAACAGAGCATACAAATCCAAAACAAAATCTATTCATCCTATGAACTCACACTGTGCTCCATCAAGCTCATGCTGTCATTCTGTTTGTGAACACCTTACCAACAGTTATATGCTACTTGATATTTATTTACTTCTACACTTGTAAAAAAAAAAGGTTTTAAAAGGTTTTTGTTCCAAGTTCCTAGCTGTCCACTTTGTGCATCATTTATATAACAGTCACTAACAGTGTAGTCAACAGTAGTGCCAACTGTTTCCAAGTGTAAATCCACAATCACAACCTGTCATGCACTTTCACATTATTTTTCACAAAAAAATCCCTCTTCATAGCCTGCTTCATTTCAATTTTGTACCTTTAGATAAGATAAACATTTTTTTCCATATTTCTCTAAGAAAATTTTAGAATACTTCACTGTAATTAGTTTAAGTTAAAACAAAAACCAACTGTCAATGGTCTGAAACAGTAACAAATCATTTCTGCTTTATACATTTCAGACCTGATATAATGATTGTCATTACTACCTTATTGTTGGTCCGAGTTTCATCCATTTATAATGCTAAAAAAGAAGCCTATTCATGCCTATTGCTTAATGAGCACTTGCAGAAGCGTTTTTTTTTTTTATATAAATATTTGACCTGCAAGACTATTTTTGTGTAAATCTTGTTAGCCTTATTTCTACAAATTGTGTGGAGATAGAGATTAAAGAACCTTTAAGTAAGCTAGTGTGATAGTAGTTCAATGACTTGTGTAAGCATCTATGACATGGAATACTGCTATTGTAACAACCAATTCATATCACAAAGGCGAGAGACTATACTTTATACTCGTACATTGCTATCTCTGTTTTATTTTCACATTGGTTTCTAATTAAAAAAACATTTATGTCACTATTATTTCTTCTTTCTAACCATAAGAATTGTAGCTCTAGCTTGATGGGCATAGGTAGTGAAGTAAAAAGATAGGGTCCTTAATCAGTCATCAGCAGTCATGTAGAAATATTTTTATCCAATATTGTATCCATTGTCAATAAATTGTTTTTTTTTTAGTATTAATTTTTTAACATGTGAAATATTATCTCTATTTGGTCTTAACAAATTAAAAGGTATATGCACAACTTACTTAAGTGTGTCACAAACTAATGTAAAAAAACAGTGCAAGTCATGTATACATTCTAAAGTTAGTTGTATAAAGTTATGTTATTGAGCTGTTTAATTACAATTTTGTATTAAAATAAAAATATCACAGTTTTGGCATACCTGGCAGTACCTAAATTTTGTATCCTAAAGAAAACAAAGGTTTATAATTAGTTGAATTTCAAAATTAAAACTAATTTTAAATTTTGATAGTCTTAACTGAATTCTTAGAAAACATCTAAATTATTTGTATCATTCATCAGTTTTTATGTATTGTTTCTGTAGTGAATACAAAAATAAATTTGGTTTTGTAATTTGACAAGTTTTTATTTCTGATTGTCACCCACTATTGTCCAAAATATGTGTAACCCATTTGTTGAAAAGAATACACATTTGTTGTTTTTTTTTAATTTTTATGTACATTTAGGTTTATTTAAATAGAGATTTATGAATTATCGTAATGAGGTCATTATATACAGATTTCATTATAAAACAAAGGTAATTCAATAGATAGAATTATTTACTTTGTTTGATATGTGTACTTTCCAATTATTACCATATCAAATGTTGATCTAGTGAAGAGTAAACACCAAAGGTTTGCAACTAAAACTGGTCAATGTTTTTTGGTCCACCAATGCTATCTGCTGACAGAGTCTCTAAGCTTGTAGGTTGGGCTAGGGTACAACATTAGATGCATGCCCCAGTGAGGATGTTGCTGAGCAACTGCTTGTGTTATATATTTTTGATGTGTTGATGGAAGGAGTCACTGAGAGTGACCCATCTTGCCAGTTATCCACTTCCCCTTGAATTCATTGCTCACTCTTCTCAGGTGAAGTTCACATTTAATTTTTGGTTGACTGGTTTATGTTTTCTTCAAACATTTACAAAAGTATCTTTTATTTTTGTTTTAGTTAATAATGATCAAAAGAGAATAAAAAAGTCTAGTTACAAAATTATTAACAGAAATAGGTTAACATAACCAATGTTCTTAATCAATTTTATGGCTTTCATGGAATGTACATTATGTGGAATGATACTGAAAAAGTTTTTACCCCCAAGTAATGCATGTTTCTGTCGCAGATTACAATCTGCCATGTGCAATGAATCAGGAAGGTTTAAAGCCTTTTGAGACTTGGTAAAACATTGAAAGAAAAAAATACAATTTGTAATCTTCAGTCATAAAGCCAATATGAGAAACATGCAATTGTAAAAGAACTTAAATGACCGCATAAAATCAGGACTTATTCTTAATTGATAATCTGTGCTTTTCAAGCTTAGGTTTAAGATTTTATTAGTTAAAAAAAATCAATGACAGGATAACTTTGTTTTCTATAGTTAGCAAATTTATTAATGGAATTCATTAGAAGTGGATTTTGTAAAATATAAGCTGAAAATAGTGTTGTTTTTTTGTACCAGCACTTATATATATATATTTTTTTTCAATTTTTACATGTAGAAATATTGCTAATTTGTAAGTGAAATATGTTTGTATGTTACTTATTTTATCAAATCCTTTTTTCTTTGTTTTGCTGTTAATTTTCTTCAATAATTTATACTTTAGAAAAGTTCCTAGCCATCCACTTCTAAAGAATCCACCTCCCCCCCTCCCAATAGTTTTGTTTCCATTTCTTTGTTTTGGCTGAAGGGATTTGTCTCAGGGAGATGTTGAGTCTTCACACTACTTTCATCTTGTCTTAACAATGTGTTTACATGTGTTCTAGCATATACATTTATCTCTCTCTATTTATATAATCTGTGTAGATGAATTTTCTATTTTGTTTCAGCACAATGAAAATTGAAGATAAGTTTTTCAATTGGACAGATTTTATTGAAGTTGTATTTTTATTTTTGCTTTTAATATTGCCAGTGAGGTTTTTAATGAGTTTCCAAAGTTACAGAAAGATAACTTGCATTTTGTTCTTTAATAATTGAATTCTTTTTTTATATTTCCTACTTAAAATTAGAATTTAATTAAAACAACACAAAAATGATTCATTCTTAAATTGTTTACTTCAGAGTTTGTCTTCAGTTAGACTACGGCACGTTGTACTAGAGTTTCAATTGATGCTTTTGTGGACATTCAAATATTTTATGTCATCATTTTTTTTTTGTATTTTTGTTTTGTGTGCATTGATTTTTAGCTTGGAACATTTCCTTTGATGTATTGATATTTTACAAAGAAATAAATATGCAGAAAATCAGCTTTAACCTTTCTCTGCTTGTCAATTTTTCAACTGCTAAGTATTCTGGGTTTTTTTTTGGTTGTCACATATGCTTATTTAGATCCTTCATGGCCGAAAAATGAGCACAGTTTTTTAAATTTTGATGTGGTATTATCATATTCTCAAGCATACAATAATGAACCACATTTTTTACTAACAAATGGCAGATGTGCGCGGTATACAAAGGTGCAAAGTTTACAACATAATAATAATAATAGGCTTGTCTTCGAGTCCGAAGATTAATGAGGAATACAGTGTTTCCCGTGGCTGTGCAGTCCCAGCTGTGACCTACATATTTTGCCACATACAGGGCAAGCAAAACCATTGTCCGCAGGTGGTCGGTTTAGATTTTCTTTTCGTCGTCTGCGTTTGTCCTCGGCGGCATATTTTCTTTTGGTCTCAAATGTGTATCCCGCGGCCTTTGTGAGTGACCTCCAGCTGTCTCGTTCCGACGCCGCATGCAGCCAGGTGCTCTCCTCTATGTCAGCCAAGGAAAGTTGACGCCTAAGCTGGTCTTTGAAGCGTTTCCGTGGGGCGCCTCTGTTACGTCGGCCACCTTTTAGCTCACCAAAAAAGACTGCCTTTGGCATACGTTCGTCTCCCATACGGGATACGTGCCCTGCCCAGCGTAGCTGTCGGATCATAAGAAGTCCCTCTATACTGTCTATACCGGCGTTCGCAAGGACATCGCTGTTTGTAGTGCGGTCTTGCCATCGTATGTCCATGATGGAGCGCAAGCACCTTTGGTGAAAACGCTCAAGGAGTCTTAGCTGTTTTCTATATAGTGTCCATATATATTTTACTCATAAACATGACAGAAACTATGGACATACCTGTAGGTAGCTATAGGTACCTATATGTAGCTGTGTGATTGTGAAATGTACATTTGAAAGCTTTATGAATATCTCATAAAAAAAAAGAAATGGTACAGATGATAGTACTTTATGTTTCAGTAATTTACAGCAAGTCATTCTTTGCACATGCCTGGTATATAAGGGTGTGGGTTGTACGATTTAGTATTTACTTATATAGTAATATGTATCGGGTATAGGTTATAAACGTATGCAGAGTAGATACGTGAAAATATAGTAGGCCTTTAAGTCATATTTATCCTCTCTGCTATTCATCAGCCTCCTGGCTTTTCAAAGTCTTAAGAGACAATGATAGCTTTTGCTAATTGTGTTTTTCAATATTCTTTCAATATAAATCTTTATATGAAGTGGTTAGTCCTCCAAAGTTATATTTTTAAGCATATAAAGTACTTAAGATTTTTATGTTATGGTTATTGCCACTTCGAATGATTACAAGGATCAAATCTTGACTAACACAAAAAATAAGAATAAGTAATTTAAAATGTAAAGCACTTAATATATTTTTGAATACCTTTGAAAGCACTCAAAACCTATTTTTGTGTTCAATACACATATTTATTTCAAATTAAATAATCAACCAAATATCACAGCAGGTGAACAGTTCTTCAATAACTAGTCAATATGTATAGGATGATGTTTTCTATTTAATGTGTTTCATACAGCCATGTAGAATTTCAATGCCATGTAATTCTCTTAGTCTGTCTAAGTGTCTGCAAAAAGAAATATTTAATTGTTAGCAAGAAAGACCAAAGAAATAAAGTAAAATGAACTCAAACCAAAGGAATAATGCTAACAAATTGTTTAAGGGCTATTAAGTTACAGGGGAGCATGTTGGCTAAAGGATAGAGAACTTGGCTTCTGAACAGAGGAGTCTTGGGTTCAAATCCTGTTGAAGACTGGGATTTCGATTTTGGGATTTTTAGGGCGCCCTTGAGTTCACCCAGCTCTAATTGGTACCTGACATACGTTGGGGAAAAGTAAAGGTGGTTGGTCATTGTGATGGCCACAATACATCCTTATCAACCATGGCCCACAGAGATTGGTGACCTTTGCTAATCTGTCCCATAGATCACAAGGTCTAAAAGGAGAACTTTTTTTATATATTAAATTACTAACTTTTGAAAATTAAAAAAAAAATTAATTGTTGAGGACTGATGCACAAATTGTTTTAACAATGAACTTCTACAATGTCAAACAACTGAGAGGAACTTTTAAATGAAAAAAAAATGACTTTATAATAAGGCTTGTCTTCAAATCCAAAAATTAATGAGGAATGCAGTATTTCCCAAAGGCTACTTAGATTGCAGTTGAACTCAGTATGTTGTAGGTACTTGCCTGCTGTCTCCTTGCACAAGTTTCCCTACTAATATTGCACAGTTAGTTTGGCAAGCTGACCTTCTTCCATCCCTGGCCAGCTCCAGAAGTTTCTGAATGATGTTGGTCTTGGTCAGCTTTGAGCACACCTGTTTGACTTGGCACAGATGGGAGAGGCACAGGGCAGCATTACCAATCACCACCTCATCCTCCATGGCCAGAAATCTCATAAGAATAGAAGTCCCTGAGAATACATTACATCAAGTAGCTCAATTGTTCATCTGCCTTTTGAGTTGGTTATACTACAAGGACAAGACAAAAGTAATTTAACAAAAAAATAATAACACATTACAGCAAAGTTTATCTCATTCTTCTTCTTCTAGCCAGCTTTTTACTGCTGAGCTGTCATCTCTTTTGCAGACTGTGCCAAGGAAAAATAGTGTCCTGTTTTTTTTTTTCAATTGTTCAGCACTGCCATAAAGGGTGTTGGTTATGTTGGGCTGTAGTGGTAGTAGGGACTGCCTAAGGTGGATTAGGAGGGGGCATTCAAAAAGGATAAGGGTGGGCGCAGTGTCTGCAAAGGGGGAGTTATGTGGGATTTATTTTATTGAGATGATAATTTAAATGTGGTGTATGTCCTGTTCTTAGTTGGAAGATTGCTCTTTGTGGGGGAGGAAGTTAATACTGTCCAGTTTGTTAGGCATGTTCATTTCTTTGTACATGGCTCTGCCTGTGTTTCCTGTTGCCCAATTGGTTTAGCCACTCCTCTTTGTGGTTGTTGATTAGCAGTTATCTCATACACCTAACAATATGAACATGTAAATATATCCTTTGAGAGTCTATCTCTATGTCATTTTGTAAAATAAAGCTAAATGTAAGAGTTTCTTATAAATCTATTTATAAACAATCTGGTCTGGTCCCATTCTCATCAAAATACATGTTTCAAGGTGGAGTACAGTTGATACAGCTAAAGGGCAGAAATCAGGTATTCTGCAGATTTTCTATTGTTATTATTTTGCAATTGTTATTATTTTGCAGATTAACTAGAGTAATCCATTAGTGTGAAGAAAATTGTTTCATTTTTCAAATTATCTGGATAATGTGCTAATTATCTAGATAAACTTTCTCTTTAAAATCTATTTCACCCCAAAGCTGGTCAACAAACATATCCCATGGTGTACACTGAGCACCTGATGATCTGCTTCTGAACAAACTATATGAGAGAAACAAACTTCTCAACTTTAATGTGCACATGACCCAGGTAAATGGAGTAAAACTCTTGATTCCACACAATATATGAGAAAAGAGCCCTTGTAATCACAACAAATTTCCATAAGGATCAAAAAGCAGTTTTAGTCTCAACTCTTCTGTAATTATTTTCCAAGTTCTGGTGGAATTATTCATTTTGATCATTGTGAAATGTTATATAAGGTATATAATTATAGAAGCATGCATGCTCTTTATATATAAAAAGTAAAGTTCCCCTTTCAGACCTAGTGGTCTATAGGGCAGATGATGTAAAGGTCATCTGATTCTGTGGCCCACGGTTAACGAGGGTATCATGTGGCCAGCACAACGACCAACCGCCTTTACTTTTCCCCAACTAATGTCAGGTACCCATTAGAGCTGGGTGGACTCAAGGGCGCCCGAAAATCCCGAAATAAAAATCCCAGCCTTCACCAGGATTTGAACCCGGGACCTCCAGTATGGAAGCCAAGCGCTTTACCGCTCAGCCACCGCGCCCTCTCTTTATATATAACACAAATTAAAGTTTACAAAACCAAAATTTATTTCATGGGGTCAAATCAACGATGGTATCGTCAGTTAGGAGAGAAAGAGTTAAAAATGAACTAGAACGAAATTAACATTGCTACCGAAATTATGCAATAATACAAAATTAGTTGATTTGCAGATAATGTATTTGTGAACATTAATGGATTACAAGTTTTAGCAGTAGTAACACAGTCATGTGACAGATTGCTTAACTAGCACAAAAGAAGGGGACATGGCACCGGCTTCAGCTGGAAGCAGAGGAAATCTAGTGGTTCAATCTAATAGATGCTGAGACGATCTCATAATAAGAGCTGTCTCCAATTTTTATTTTACAAACGTATGAGAATCCTGACCTTTATTCTGTGCAATCAGTTGCCTAGCTTCCTCACTGGACTGAGTCACTGCAGTAGTACATTTCAAAGCAGGCTTATAAAAAGCTGGATCTTGACTCTGAAAAGTGAAAAGAAATGTTGTGTGGCTGAATTGTTGATTTCTTCAATTTTAAATACGTAATGGTTACAAACAAGGGCAACTGCAGCAGGGCTGCCAAAAAATAGGAGAAATAAAAAAAAACATGTGCATTGCCACTTGCATGATAAATAATCAATCTATTTCAATGAATTAATGTAAAATGAAATGAAAAACCAAAACTATATTCAAAAGATATAAAAAACAGTGAAAATATTTACAGAGCAGTTTATAAATGTTAAGCCCCTATGCTTTTTCTTTTGCTTCTGTCTCCTAACTGACCTCCGAGAGGCTAAGTATGCTTAAGCTAGGTTTGGCTACCTGCTATCAAGTGGGCTTGAGGTTCAACAACTGTCTCAAGTAGAGTTGTGTTTACTGAGTGTCTAAAGGAACAATGGAAAACCTTCTACCAGATATCACCTGCCCCCACCAGTAAACAAATGAGATAGATCTATAAGCTTGAAAAATGCACTATATAAAAGCTATTAAAAAAAACAAAACTCTCCATAGCCACACTGACCCATATGCGCTACTGTCACTGATCTATATTCATTCCATCTCCCAAATGCCTCCTTAGTCTCCATGCCATCACAAACTCTAATCCTTTTTCTCACTTGTTCCCATCTTGCTTCTTTCTTCAACAGTCTCTCATCTCACTGTGGAGGCTGAGTATTAAAGCACTTGGCTTCTGAACCAAGAGGTCCCGAATTTGAATCTCAGTGAGGACTGGGATTTTTAATTTTGGGATCTTAAGGGCGCCTCTGAGTCAAGCCAACTCAAATGGGTACCCGACATTAGTTGGGGGGAAAGTAATGACGCTTGGTCATTGTGCTGGTCACATGACACCCACATTAACATGAGAAACAGAAATAGAAATAGGTCATTGGTAAATATGCATGACTAAATGCATGACACGTAGGACGTAATCATCTTCTTTTTTGAAGTAACATCTGCAACATATAAGATAAGAAGAAGAAATAGATAACCTTTACATCATCTGCCCTAAAGATTGCAAGGTCTGAAAGGGGAACTGTACTCACAACAATTTGCCCTATCTTCCAACCTTTTAATAATAATAATAATCTTTATTGTCCATAAGGAAATTTGTCTTACAATTTGTGCATTATACCAAACAAAACATTATAACTATAAAGAGAAACAGAATGTTCATTCACACCAGACTCACACACAATTTACATGTCAAAAGTTTACATCAGATTGTTACTGTTTAGTGATTTGATTGCCAGAGGAACAAAAGAGTTTTTGTGTCTGTTTGTCTTTGCTATCGGTGTCTTATATCTCTTTTGTGATGGTAAAATCACAAAATCCTGTCCCAAAGGGTGATTTTTTATTTCTAGAATCTTTTTAGATTTTGTAAGGATATTTGTATCAAACAGCTGTCCAAGGGGGGTTTGCTTTTTGCCAATGACTTTACCAGCAGCATTTAGGATTCTCTGGAGTTTATTTTTATTCTTAGTGCTTAGATTGCCATACCAGGCAGTGATATTAAAATGTAAAATATTGCCGATGTGAGCGTGATAAAACATAGCTAAGACCTTTTCGCTAACATTAAAAGATGACAGTTTTCTTAGTAATCGCAATCTTTGCTGTCCTTTTTTGCTGATATAATCAGTATTTGCTGTAAAATTTAGTTTATTGTCTAAGATTGTACCAAGTAACAATCAATTGTCTTCCATGGCACTCATTTTTTACCATACCAAAGTACGTAGCTACCTGGTGGTGTGGTATGTGCTCTGGAGTATGGACTTGATGGTCCAGGTTTCATAACACAGACACACTCGTCATACATGCATAGAAGTGGCTTTCTAGTTATATTTATATTTTATTTATTTAATTATAAAGCACATATTCTTCTCCCCAAGTAATAGCTCTCTCTATTTTTAGCGGCCCCCGTAAGGGGAAAAGCCGCTATTAGGTTTGTGCAAAATGTCCGTCTGTCACACTCAGGGTGCCAAAACTAGAAGAGATACGAAAAATATTTTTTCACCATTAAATGCGGCTTGAAGAGTTTAGGTGCAACGGCTACTTTTAGTTTTCTAAAAGCAATTTGTTTAATTTATAAAATTAATTATGCAAGCGATTTTTTAATAACAAAACACCAATTCTAAAACAATTACAAAAATGTAAGGGAGGAAATGTTACTATAAGAAATGCTCTTGGCATGTAGATATCACGCACATTTTTTAAAATGAATTTCTGTCTGTCTGTCTGTCTGTCACACTCAGAGCGCCAAAACTAGAAGAGATACGAAAAATATTATTTCACCATTAAATGCGGCTTGAAAAGTTTAGGTGCAACGGCTACTTTTAGTTTTCTAAAAGCAAACCCTTTAATTTTTAAAATTAATTATGCAAGCGATTTTTTATAACAAAACACCAATTCTGAAACAATTACGTAAATGTAAGGGAGGAAATGTTACTATAAGAAATGCTCTTGGCATGTAGATATCACGCACATTTTTTAAAATGAATTTCTGTCTGTCTGTCCGTCTGTCACACTCAGAGCGCCAAAACTAGAAGAGATACGAAAAATATTATTTCACCATTAAATGCGGCTTGAAAAGTTTAGGTGCAACGGCTACTTTTAGTTTTCTAAAAGCAAACCCTTTAATTTTTTAAATTAATTATGCAAGCGATTTTTTAATAACAAAACACCAATTCTAAAACAATTACGTAAATGTAAGGGAGGAAATGTTACTATAAGAAATGAACTTTTAGCAGCGACTTTCGTGTACTAGCGTAAAGCCAGGCAATGACATGATTCTAAACTAATTTCTTAATTTAAAAAAAAATCAGATTTTAAAAAAATAAATTGTTTAGTGCCACCATTAGAATGAAAGAAGCATATTTTTGTGCGTTTTGTCTGTTGGTTGGTCTGTCCGTCATGGTTGGATAAAAAAAACACTAAAGGCTTTTGAAAATATGATTTAACCTTTACTGTTCTTTCAGAAATATTGCGATAGTTTAAGGATGGGAGCATACAGGAATTGAGCCAGAGACCAACGATAAATCCGAACTAAAGTCTAGTGCGCAAACATCAAGATAAGGCAGGTTTATACCCTGCTCGCCATCCTCCGTCGTCCAGCGAGAAGTTTATTATTTTCAACTTAGAAGGAACATCCGAAACATATTGCGAATAGGCAGATCTGACAGGGATCCGACTCCGACGGGGGCCGCCTCTGAGTTTGTGTATCACACAAACTCTCTTTGTAATCTTGTTTTTGATGGCTTTAAGAAGACAAAATTACTTAACCAAATTGATTTGAAAAAAAAAAAATGTGCTTGCTGAAGAGCCTTGCTTGTAGTTAATTACTATGGGAATTGTATGCTTACTTTTAAAAGGCTGAGTAACAGAAGAGTTCTCTCATCCTGACACATATAGCTGACTGCGCTCTGGCAATGGGGCAGCAGATTGCTCAGGACACCAAGAGCCCTTGATGCTGACAAATCAGATAGGTCTCCAGATGCAGCAATGCTGTAACAGTTTTGTATGAGGCCATCGCCAACCTGCTCTAGTGATGCTGATGGAACATTAGTGCTAAGGTTTAACAGAAGTCCCAGCAAGTACTCTAATGGGGCTATTAGCTTGGACTCTTTGTAACACCCCTGTAGTGAAAACCAATTAACATAGTTACACATTTTCATTAAAAAAGTCTAGAGCACTAAGACTTATACTAGCTAAACCATAGACAAACATTTTCTAGCAAGCACAAATTATCATCATCATCATTCCTTTGGGTTCCTCATGGAATATAGGGTCTCAAAAAAAAAACATGCCACTCTCCACAGTCTCTTGAAGTTTTTTTATGATTTCCCAGTACAACAAACATTTTCTAGCAAACACATATTATAGATTAACTTAAACATTTACTTTGTTTCACCAAAATTATTTGTATAAAAGAGAGAAATAGAGCAGAGAGATTTATAACCAATAAATGTTCATATTTCACTTGAGAAACACCATTAGTAAAATCACAAAACTTAGAGACACTTCAGGACAAAAGACTAAAAAGTTAAGCAGCAATAATACATACAAAATATAACCTAAAAAATTACTCAGAAAGACAAAAAGATAAAAGCACTTTCTTATTCCATATTGTAGCATATAAGTGCTCTTTCGTATTTAGAACTATTAGAATATAGAATTGGTTGTCTGAATCAGACAGGAAAACTAATAACTTAGTAAAGTTAATTCTGTAATTAACATGCACCACTAAATTAACATGCCAATATGACTAAGTCTAAGTAGAGTATATGTCTCTAATTAACTTGCACAACTAGATTAATTAATCATGGATATGCATAGTATGTAATTATCTTGAAGGAACATCAGTAAATTTATAACAAGAACTCACTAATAAATGCCCAGTGTTATCCCACAACTTCTTGCTGATGGCCATTTTATTTCTGATGACTTGATCTCCTACCAGATTTGTGACAGCAGATGCAGCCAGACTTACAATGGTTGCTGGTGTTGTAGTGACCTAGAGGAAATAAGAAATATACATGAACATTTTAAGAATCACTGATTTTTTTATATTGATGAACAAAACACTGCTACTATAAAGAGTGCTGGAATTAATACAGCATTAAATTCCAAGAAAAATAGTCTCCAACATGACTGGAAACCAAGGCTTTACTCTTATAGTTCAATACCTCTAGAAATAAGATCTAGATAATCATGTGCATCACTAAAAATAAGATATAATCATGTGCACCACTAAAAATAAGATAGATATTCTAATCTTCTGTACCTTATTAATACCCCCTTTTATCTAATTTAAAATGATTATTAGTATTTATATATATATATATATATTATAGCTTTTATATAGCGCTACTTTCATGCTTATAGCATGCTCAGAGCGCTTTGGTCCAATCTCATTTGTGGACCGGTGGGGGGGAGGGGGTATCTAGGAATTGGTTTCCCGTGCTGCCTTTGGGCACTCAGTAAATACAACTCTGCCCAAGTCGGGTGTCGAACCTCGAGCCCCCTTCTAGGTAGCCAAGCAAGCCAAGCTCAAGCCGCACTTAGCCTCTCGACCACGCTTTATTTAAAAAATTTAACTTACCAATAAACTTTCAAAAGCTGGCAAAATTTTCTCTTCAATTTTCTCTCTAAGAACAGATTTGAGCCTGTAATAGAAATAAGTCAAGTTTATATAAAAAAAATCTTTTCCTCTTCTATGAAACTGATGTTTGTTTTGTAAGAGTATAAATCCAGACAAAGAAGAGGGTCCGCAACATGTTCCACAATTTCTATTTATTAAAACGTTTAATGATCAAGGCCAAGAAGGGGGAAAACCCGCTGGCATATGTCTATTCAAGATAAAGATTGTCTAGACCTGGACCAAATTTAAAGTTATTTTCAATTTTCTATTGTACTGTGAAAAATTATAAGGGCTGAACTAGTTTTCCCAGTGCGGCCAATTAGCTAGCAATTCTTTTCCCAATGATATACATAAACTGTTAAATTTTAAGGAAAATAATTAGAGCCCTTATCTGGGAGCATGTCAACCAACCCAGTTTTTTGCTTTATGTTTTTTTGACCCGCTGAAAAGTTTTCAAGCTGAAAAAAGAATTAAAAAAACAAAACAAAGATAAAATACATTTTAGATGTGAAAAGAAAATTATACATGTGCAATTACAAATTTCATTTTGCTTGCTAGTAAAACATAACTAAAATCTATTTAAGCTGCCACCTGTGAAATGCATGCACCAAACGTAAAAAATGATTTATTTAACAGAAAGAAACTTTCTTTCACCTTCTGTCAAGTGCAATATTGTTTAGCACAGCTGCAGCAGTGCTGCCATAGGTGGTGGCTTTCATCATCAAGGGAAATAATGCTGCTGTCAGTCTATATGCAAGTAAAAAAAAAACAAAAAAAAACTAAATTAGTCTCAATGAAAAATATTTTTAAAGTACAGTGATTGAGAAATATTCATAACACAAGAACAAAAAATACTCATTTAGAGAAAAATTTATTATACAACTTCTACGCTGTCCTGTACCTGTCAACATCAAACTTGCCAACAATGGCAGCCCTTCCAGCAGACGTGAGAGATATTTCATGGAGCAGGTTCAAACTAGCTATCTTTAACACTCGCCCCTGCCCTTTAAAATTGAACACAAGTATGGCAGAAATCTGATGGACAAATTCTGGCAGACTTAATAACATCTGCTGATTGGTCTCTGTAAAACAGTCATAAATAAATTGTAAACAAAAATATGTAGTAAAAGTAGCTAAACAAACAAAAAAAAAGATAAAGAAATATTTTTCATAGACAAGTATTTAAGAATAAAATATTATTGAAGCATTTTACAAATAATTTTTATGATTTTCCTACATATTAAGTTGTGAAAAAGTGGATTTAAAAAAAAAATCCCTTTATAAAAAAAAAAACATCAAAATGGATGAGATGAAAATGGTATACCATTATCCTTACAAGCACTTGTTAACATTTCTAAGGCTGCTGACATTACATCTTTCTCTTCTTTGGACAAAGTATTCAATGATGATGTAAAACACCTGCACAACACATGTAATATAAAATGTTAGGTTTTTTGAGTCCCTGGTGAATGCAAAACAGACTTGATACTTGCGACTGTTAGGAAATCATAAGAAAACATGAGAGCTCCCTACCTTGTTATCAGAACAAATAGCAACAGTAAAACAAGTAAAAAATAAAAATGAATAACATAAAAAAAACAAAAACAAGCTTAACTAAAGGGAATAGCTGCACATTTACAGACATTTATATCAATGAAGTTAGATTTATCTTCCTTTTTCTATATTAAAATTAATTAATTACCACTTTTTATTGGATAACTTTTTAAAATTAATTCATGTTTTGTTAGGGACTGTGCAAAGTTTCAACTTGATCAGAGAATAGGAATTGGGAGAAACAGCCTGCACAGAATTTGTACCACAAAAAAAAACAGAAGAGTTAATAAAAGCTTGGTACAAATAAAACAACTCAAGTGCATTACATCTCAAGATCAATTATGAACAGCTTCAAATTATAATGATTATATAGATAATATAATAGAGATAATGATGTAAATTATGATAGTCTATAATCATATACTTTACCATTGGTTCATTAGACTTGTCATAAGAAATTTACATACAAAGAAAATTAAACTAGTTTTCCCTTTAAAAATATAAAGATTACAAGCCCTCCTATTCTCTTTTCCTAGCTATTAAAAGATACTTAAAGCCTGCCTATGGCAACAAGTCGGATTGCCATTACTGTTGTATTTGAGTGACATGTCTTACTCAATGTTTATAAAAGTGTTACCTGCTGAGTAGTTGGTGCTCTCTTAGTAACTGGAAGCCATTGTGAGTTCTGAATAAGGTCTGAGAATCAGCTGTTTGTGAACAAATTATTTTATTGTTAATTGAGCTCCGTTTCACAACTTAAGGAAAACAAACAACAACAAAGAGACAGCTAGAAACAAATCAACAACAATGAGACAACTTGAAACAAATCAACAACAATGAGACAACTTGATACACATCAACAACAATGAGACA
>JADKLZ010001913.1:23089870-23104207 GCA_021533235.1 Biomphalaria straminea
ATGAGACAACTTGATACACATCAACAACAATGAGACAACTTGATACAAATGGTGGGAAGCATGGTCCAGAGGTTAAGTGTGGCTTGAGCTTGGCTTGCTTGGCTACCTAGAAGGGGGCTCGAGGTTCGACACCCAACTCGGGCAGAGTTGTGTTTACTGAGCGCCCAAAGGCAGCACAGGAAACCAATTCCTAGATACCCCCTCCCCCCCCCCCCACTGGTCCACAAATGAGATTGGACCAAAGCGCTCTGAGCATGCTTTAAGCATGAAAGTAGCGCTATATAAAAGCTATAAAAATAATAATAATAAAAAAAAAATGAACAACAATGAGACAACTTGAAAGAAAAATGAAGGCAACATATTTAAAAAAATCCTTTTTTAAAGAAAAACACAAAAAGCTTATCTAAGAGAAAGAGCACTGGACCTAAACTTTTTGTTTTCTTAATGTTTCTACATTTTTCTGAGAAAGGGGGTAAATAATGAATGGAGGAGGGAGAGATTGAAACACAAACAAGTTGAGAAGATAATTATATTCCTTCTACATAAAATAAATATTAATTACAAAGAAAAAAAAAGGATAGAATGTTTTATTGTCACAAACCATCTTTTATAACTGAGGCCAGCACCCTAAATCCACCAGAGTAATACAAGGGCAGCTGGTTCTTCTGGCTGACTCTGTTCAATAAGTCCACAACACCACCAGCCACTTCATCCCCTGATTCAAACAGTTTAGTAGCTTTAGCCTCCATCTGGCTGGCATCTTCTGCTCTGTTGACATCAGCAATATACTCTGTGAGATAAATTTATATACAGTTGAAATCTGCTCTGTTTACATCAGCAATGTACTCTGTGAGATAAAGTTATATACAGTTGACTCATGATATTGATAGTCTGACACTTCATAATCCCATGCACTCAGTAATCAGACATGGAACTGGCATAAATTCAAGTAATTACTTGTATACTCTAGCATATTTTTAGAAAGTAGTAGGTTTAAATCATAATTAATAACAGTAGGCCTAAGCTGAAATGCTATGTTTTGTAATTTAGAGATCAATTCGTTTTCTCTTTGATATATTTATTTTATACCCTTGAAAGTCTTTACATCCTAAATAGAATTTAATTTAATTTACTTATACAGTCATATTCTTAGAAGCACATCACAGCTAACATAATCTGACATTCATCCAATCCGGTAACTGTCATGTCAGACTGTAAAAACTTATCTTATCATATATATATATATGTATATATATTCAAAAATTGGAAAAGGTTTGTCCTATAAAATCATGTGTTCTGTAGAGCAAATACAAATAAGGATCTTCAAACAATTCAACTAAATCTATGATGTAATGAAGTGTATGTGTGTGATTATAATGTAATCATCAAGACAGTAGGACACATGTTATAGTTGTGTAGGCTGACAGGTCTCTGATGAAACCATGAGTTCAGGTGGTCTGTCGTAATTGAAATTAATAAATCAGACGAGCAGAATGAGAGAGGAGACTAGCAAGAGATGTGAGACAGACAAGATCTGTGTATTAATAGTGAGCTACATCTTGTGTAAATTCTCACTTCACTTGTACATCTATAACTACTCTTAAGTTGGATCTGTGCATATTTGTAAATAAAAGTTATACTCAGTTTTAGTTGAAAAGAAACTTGTTAGTATTTACTTTAAGTTCCACAACATAAAAAATTTAAAAGCCTACATTGGTAAAGCTGTATTATTAGGACATAGAGAGTATTAACACATCTATGATAAAAATATAATAATAATAATAATAATAATCTTTATTGTCCGTAAGGAAATTTGTCTTACAATTTGTGCATTATACCAAACAAAACATTATAACTATAAAGAAAAACAAAGTGTACATTCACACCAGACTCACTCATAATTTACATGTGAAAAGTTTACATCAGATTGTTTCTATTTAATGATTTGATTGCCAGAGGAACAAAAGAGTTTTTGTGTCTGTTTGTCTTTGCTATTGGTGTCTCGTATTTCTTTTTTGATGGTAAAATCACAAAAACCTGACCAAAAGGGTGATTTTTTATTTCTAGAATCTTTTTAGATTTTGTAAGGATGTTTGTCTCAAACAGCTGCCCAAATGGGGTCTGCTTTTTGCCAATGACTTTACCAGCAGCATTTAGGATTCTCTGGCAATAACCATCAGCTTATATTGTAATCAGTTTGGGAGTTGAGGTAATGCCCCCATGGACACCCAAATATAGGTCAGAACTGCCAAATATGATTTGAGCACATTCTCAGCTGTGTACATTTTGAGTTGCAGACAAAGAAATAATTGTTCAAAACTTCACTCCATCTAACTGTCCAAAAGATAGGGAACAGATAAGAATGCAGTCTACATTGTTTCATTCCATATTAGAAGATCATTTACAAATGTGGCATTAACTCTTTCTCTCCGTAATTATTCTTCCACGTTTTGAAGGAATTCTTCATTTTACTCATTACTATTTCACTACCCTGTTTTGATAGGGCTTGATTGTTATCAAAAATTTTTGTATTTGGTATAGAATTAAAGGGAAATGCATGCTCTTTATATATAACACAAAGTCAAGTTTTAAAAAATTAGAAGAGGAAAAAACAATAAATGAGGCAAATCAACGATGACATCGTCGATTAGGAGATAAAGAGTTAAGGGACTTTATTTCTGAACTACAGCATAGAAATACATTCTGATCTACAGAATTTAAACCTCATACTTTTTTTTTTAATTGGTAGAAAGAATTCTAATTTTTTTTTTTATCAATACTTTAAAGATAAAATCTAACCTTGCACCATGTTCTCTTTCTTTGGATCTACAGATAAAATTTGCTGATAACTTTTCCTTGCCTTGTCAAAGTCTTTGAGAGCCAAATAGGCGTGTCCTTGATGAACGTAAGCTTTCAAACAGTTTGGCCAGAGCTGAGTACAAGTAAAATAGTTTCAAAAAAAATTATATGAAGTAGGGTTTATAGAATTCCAACCCACTGCAGTCCAGGGTTGTATTTAGATTAAAAACCAAATCTAAGTTCCAACAACATTTCAATCAAAGCATTAAAAAATAATTTAACAATATGTCTTTAGTGTTTATTAAATTTAAGTAATATTTAAACATTGAAATTAACTTAGAGACACAAACAAATTTCATTCATAGTAACATATACCACAAGAAAAGAAAAATATTTATGTTTATGAATAGTATGTCAATAAAAATATCATTAACCTTAACATTCTAGTTCTTCCAACATTACTTGACATTTTAAAAGTATGTTTACTTTAAGAAGACAGTTGTGAACAAATTACCAGTTACAAAGACATTAGTGAGGTTTACAACTATTTAATAAGACTTTTAATAGCAAGCTGATCCTAGAAATCTAATGTTTAGAACTGATAAGCCTTTCTACCTGATGATGAGGCATATACTGCAATAAACAATCTTAACTGAAGGCTGTAGATTGCATGTAATAGGGTGTTGGTACTTAATGACAATGAAAAGAAGGCAAGTTAATATTCTTACTTAAATTAAATGATGCAGAATATTCAAGAAAATGATCCAAGTCCAACAATAGAATATCAGTCAGACCTTGAGTCAACAGAATGAAAGAGAAGAAAACAAAAAAAAAACTTTTGCAATATGAGATGGCTTGGAAAAGTAAAAGTTGTCAAAAAAAATAGAAGGAATCATTAGTAATAAACTAGACCATTGTAACCGCCAGTTACTTTGAGTGTGTAGACCCCAAAAACTAAGGATGCAAGACAAAAGGAATCCCAAGAAAAAGAAGGCTTTAAATGAAGTTAAAGCATTATTGCTAGAAAATCTTTCACATTATTGTGCCCAAGACATGGCCTCAGAGTCATCCACTTTTTTTTTTATTGCAACATTTCCTCCATAAAAATGTAAGTTTAAAGAAAAGTAATTAAATAATGAACATAATTATACATGATTTAGCATTTAGACTTTAATGAGATTTCTAAAATATAAGACATGGGACAACAAAAGAATTATGATGGTGTGATAGTAAGTGTATGTGTTTTGAGTGGCTAGTAGCGCAGTGTGGGTGCCTGTGTATGAAGTGACAAGTTGACCTTCAGTGTACATGGTTGAGTGAACAGCAGTGTGTAAGTCAGGGCTGTGTGTAAAAGAGGAGATTGATAACAAGATGCTGGAGTGAAGAATATAGTACAATGAAAGTATTATTAACTGAGACTCATTTTGTTAGACTTATTTAAAGTGTGTCTTTTACAGATGGCACATACTTACTCTTAGAGCTAGATCACAGTCTTTCAATGCATCTGAATACAGACCAAGTTTCATTCTGGCTTGAGCTCTGTTAGTATACAGCACTGAGCTGTCCCTGATCTGATCTATTGCCTTTACAGGTATCAAAGTTAAAACTGTATTTGTGTTTCTCAAAGACCAAATTTTAATACTATTGACATAGATATTAGACACAATGTTACTACCCTTCCCAAAATTTAAATGAATCAAGATTGTGTGATGCTTCACTTCACTGTCTAGTCTAAGCATGTGTGGAAATCAAACCAGATGACTTGCAAACTAGTACCCATTACTTAAAATTTTCTATAAAATTATGACTGAAGTGATGAAAATAACTTACTTTTAATAATTACATAAAAATAAAGAAATAGCCAAAAATTAACATTTAACAAAACATTTTAAATCACATGGATATGCTAACAAAACAAAAATCTTCAATAACTTCCTTTTTAAAAGAATTCCATGTAAATTAAAAAGATAATGATACGTATAAAAATTAGCATTGCTGACAACAAAACATTACACATTTTTAATAAGGTGTTTAACACAGGGACTTTACCTGACTATATAGTTCTAATGCTTTTTGAAAATTTCCTTGTTTAAACTCAGCATTTCCCTGTTCTTTTAAAATGTTTGCAGTAGTTTCCCTTTCTTTTCTCCTTTCTGCTCTTTCCTTAGCATCAGCTTCCATGGCTGCCATAAAAGCTTCTAAAAATATATATATGTATAATTAAATGTGTAGTTCAAAACAAAACAAAAAAATATAATATAATATGAGCTCCTAGAACAATGAATCAATTTAAGCAGGATGACTTCCTTGTCATATGGCATGAGCCCTGGACTGTCCTTTAATCATTTGATTGTCCAGGTTCTTAACCTTCCCACTACGATCCACCATAACAGCATGAGACACCCAGTCTACTTCTTGGCTCAAGTTGATTTGAAATATATGAATGTATGTTATTAATTTCTACAATATTGATTTTTTTAAGTAAATGAGTTTATACATTCATTTTTTTTTGTCAACTAAAATACTGCTGCCAAATTTTCCCTGATAGAGTATTAAAAAATGCATAGTGTTTACTCCAATTCAGTGTAATAGATGATTTTCTCCTAAGCAAATAACAAACTATTAAACCGGCGGCGTAGCATACGCGGCTATTTTGCATGGCCTACCCTAGGCCACTGCAACCTATGCAACAGTATTGGGCCCAGTACTTTTATAGGACCCGCCCTAATTTTAGGTGTATAAATAATTAAAGTAACCATTTTATAACTTATAACATTTCCTGCGGCATCCAGTGAAGTTAACAGAAGGTCCTGGAAATCTCCTGAAATTGCAAAATATAGGAAAAAGTCCTGGAAATATCCAGAAATTATTAAAAACTTTTGAAAACTCATACAAATGTCCTGAAATATATAGATGAAAATTAACTTTTTTTTTCGCCTCTTAAATTACCTAGGATAACTTGTTGCAAAAATAAAACAGTGATCTTTCCATTGTGTCCAAACTCTTGAGCGTGCTCTGTCGCCTTGATAGTTACAACCATAGACATATGTAAATATAGACTGGAAAAAGGAAGTAACTTCATGTTACTTGAAAACATGTATATGTATTGAATTCAAATTATGAAAAATTTAAAAATTGCATGATCTTCAGTCTTAGAGATTAAACAAAATTTATAGACATAAATAAAGTACACACAATTGCAATTCACAAATTTTTGTTTCATAAAACTCTCTTATTGGCAAGTCTATATTTATTTAGGTCTATGGTTACAACAGAATAGATTACTCCCCTTTCTTTTAAATAGAGGTAGAAATAAATACAAAAAAAAAAGATATTTCTTGGTTGCTCTTTTGTTACTATGCATGTTCTCGCGCCCCCCCGGCTTTTTTTTTTCTCATGGACAATTCACAATTCACAGAGTGATCTTTCCTTTACTTCTTCTCGCTTGAACTTTTGAACTTTGAGAAGAAGAGAATTATATATATAGATTAAATTTATGCATGTGTTATCTTTAGATAAAATAATCAAATGAATATTAATAATCAAGCTAAAACATGTATATTATTTCAAATAAATATTGTTAGCTTACTTTGATCCATGCCCTCTGTGATAGCTGGGCCAGGAATCGACACTGACTCTGTATCATTCTTGTAGCAGTCTTTGTTAATTGATGTCTTGCTAAAGCCTTTATAAAATTAGAACAAGTAACAAAAAAAAATTAAATCAAAATGTTTGTAAACATTCTTTGAAAAAATTAAAATAAATTACAGCTTGCCAGTTTGATAAAATCACAGTAAAATGTACAGTTTGTGCTTTATCTGTCACCAGTTTGTTCAATGAAGCCAACATCCCAAATTAAAAGTTAGACCTGTTTTAGTTCTAGGCATATCTGGCTCTTCCTCATCATTGACATCCACAGGATTCTTCTTTTCTTTTTGAATATTCTCAATCATCTCATCAGCTTTTGACATATAGAAATCTCTCTTTTCTTCATTGTCAGAATTGAGTCCTTTCAAGACATTTTCTGGAAAAAAATATGTATATTAAAAAAAAAAACAAGTATATTCAACAATTTATAGTAAATGTAAATAAAATAATTATTCTAATTAACACACATTTTAATATTTGAAAGAGTTAAAGAGATTTAATAGATCTAGATCTAATCTATAATAACTATAATTAGGCTATATATAATAATCATTATTAATATAATCAGAAACTTGATATTAGTAATATTACTATTACTATTATTATAATTATTAGAATAATAGAATTTTCTAGACTACTTCTAGATTTTATCTTATCTTATATAATACATAATGAAGTATTTTAAAGTGTAACGAAATATTTAGATCTAATCTAGACATGGTTTAGAAGTAATACAAAGATATCTAAACCTATTTCATCCACTTTAGACAGAAAACTTTGTATTTCTTTTTCAGACGGCTGATTGGGAAGCTTAGGCAGATTCGCCATGTTGATTACATTGGTTACTTAACTTTGCTGTGGGAGCATGCGTTTAATATATATAATATGAATAATTTTTTCGTTTATATTTACTATTACTATCGACATAAAAACTGTTTCAAATAGCTTAAATTCATATTTAAATATAAATTTTTGTTTATTTAATAATATACTTTAGAAATAAAAAAGTAAAAGAATATAGTAATAGTAACTCCCTAAAAGGATATCAACTTTACACATGCGCATTAGTAGCATTCCTATTTTCAATTGGTTTCTACAAATACAAACAAACTTGGTAGAATCTAGATCTAGATCTAGATTCTAGACCCCGTATCTAGACTAGATCATTCAAAGATTAGACTACACTAGATCTATTCTACAAAATATAGAATATTATTTACACGGATAGATCTATCTACGCAGAAGACTTAGATCTAATTCTACTTAGCACACCAAAAAGTATTAATAATTATTATTATATTAGATCTAGAATCTAGTGAACCTACCTAGTCTGTAGTCATCTAGTAACTAGAACTAATATTTAAAAATTAAAAATAAAATATAATTTATATTTTTATTATATAATATATCTTTAATCTTCATTACTACATTAGTTAGTTCATAATCTGTTCAACTCTGTTCATTTAATTTTAATCATTATCTTGCCTGTAGTCGTAATGACGTAATTGTGTACCACTGTACTGCCTGTAATAGTAAAGTTTGTAAATTAGACATTGTAGTGTTTACAATTTAATTACTAATAATGACTAATTATCTAATTGATAGTAATTTTATACTAATTATACTCCTAGAATTATTCTAAGAATTAGAATCATAACATAAGAATCTAGCTAGACTATTTAGATTTAGTATTCTAGACTCTAGTCTCTAGCACATAATCATCTTCTTTTTTTTGAAGTAACGTCTGTATTTAGGTACTTTAACAAAAATTTCAAAATAAATATATAACAACAGAAACTATCTAGCTATGTAGAGCTTGCTGAGAGGATTACAATGATACCAAATTTATCTTTCTATGTTATACAGGAGCAAAGTTATGCGGTTTTATGTGTTGAAAAATGGACAACTATAGAAAATATCCAAAAATCTGTGATCGAAAAAATGAATTTTTGTCTTTATCTCATCATAACTTTATAACCGTAATAGATAGAAGCTTGAAATTTGGAACACATCTACCCCATTATATGGTTTTTAATTTGATTATTTCAACTCACATGCAGCTAACATTGATTTACAGCTAATTCAATTGTTTGAAAATTGACTTCGATCCTTTTTCTAGAATGGCCTTTGGTAGAAACTTCCCCAGGTTTATAATATTTTTAAATATAATGTTAAGTAACACCTTGATAGCATTCTCTCCACTAGGTTAATCAAAGATAAGCTGTTAAACAATGCATAAATCATTTATACTTCATATTATCAATGAGAATTACTAATGTTTGGCGCAACATGTTGCTGCATCATGAAGTGACTTCATTAAACATCGTCAGGATGGGCCCAATTTTACCTTAATAATCTGATTTCCTTTCAAATTTTGTGTACCTTAGTATAGAAAAAAAAAGATTTCTAACACTACTCTTTAATAGAAATATTGATTTTAATACTTAAGTCATACATTGTTATGGTAGTTATAATTATTCTACTTAACTATATTGAAAAATAGCCTAATTTGGCATCATTTATAACATGTTGGGGAAGTTTTTTTCGAATTTTGGAGGACAAAATTTCAATAAAAATGTTGAAATAAAAAACTTTAAGCATAAATCTAGGCCTAAATTCAATAAAAAATTACCAAGCTTGCTTAAAAATGATATTAAATGCAAAATTAATCTTACCTATGACTTTACTGTAAATTTTCTAAATAAACAAATCTTTATTTATTAATTTATTTATTTATCATTCAAAAGCTTAGGAATCCTACTTTAAGATTAGCACAAGGGTTTTTAAAAAATGAAGCAATGTAAAAACAACAATCAATCTACTAGCACCATAGGTTTGGAAGTCTAGCCATTCTGTTTCAAAACTATATAGCTGCTAGTTAGCAGTTTATAGGTCAGTAGAGAAAGGTTTGTTAAAGTACCTACTGTATTATATAAAGATATAAAGACTATTTTCTAGATATATATATATAATTATTATAATAAAATAATATATAATTATTATATATATAAATATAAATTATTAATAATCTAGATGTAGTCAGAGGTCTTGGATCTTCTATAGTCTATACCAGGGGTGGGCAACCTATGGACCGCGGGCCACATGCGGCCCGCCGAAGTGTTTTATGCGGCCCGCTAAAGCAGGGGTCTCAAACTCATATCAGCATGTGGGCCGCAGTGGAAAGTAACAACCAGTCAGCGGGCCGCAGAACAAAAAATTTTACGAACACTACAGTCACTGCAGTTAAATGCTAAAAGAAAGTTTTTATAATTATTTATTACATTTAGTGTAGTTTATTACATGCACAGGCAGTTTAGTTTACTAAAATAAGTTGACGTTGTCTCTGTCACTAATAAAAAAAAGCAGAAACTGTAGTTTCCAAAAAAAAAAAAAACTATAATTACTAGGCCTACTGCAGATGGCTCTACACTCATGTTTCTTTCCACTAAGCTGAAAGCGTTTGGCAGAGACCAGACCATCGCCGTTAGGCCTGAAGTCGCTTGTAGTGGCAAGCCGCAAGGTTGCTCTCATATGCTCATCAGTCAGTCTTGATCGTAATGCTGTTTTTTATCTTCGTTCTGGACAAAAAATCTTCGCAAACGTACGTACTCCCAAACATCGCTAGAATTCTAGCAGCTGCGCAGAATAAGTTTGGAAACTTCTCTCATAGAAATGTGGAGCGCCAAGATCGGCGTATCTTTGCTTCACAACAGTGTCACACTGCAGGTCCAGTATTTTCATCAGGACTGCGAACGGAGTGGCAACAAGGAAAAACTGTGGTTCGAGAGAAGTGAATGGCTGAAAGCAGTGTTCAAAATCTTCCAGTAATCTGGAGAGGATGTCTACGTAGTTGTTCAGGCGCTGTGGTTCAACCCTTATGCTCTGTAAAAAAGATAAATGAGCCAGGTTTCCATCTGCCAGCTGAGTGGCCAACAAAGTCAGCTTGCATCTGAATAATTTGATGCGGTCAAACATCACGGTAATCAGCTGCTTTGTGCCCTGTAATTGTGAATTGAGTGCATTTAGATGTTGCGTGATGTCAGTAAGAAAAGCAATATCCGACAAAAACATTGGGTCACTGAGCTGAGGTATGTCTATGTCTTTCATTACCATGAACAATGCTATTTCCAGTCTCAGTTCAAAAAATCTCTGCAGAACTTTTTTACGACTCAACCATCTGATTTCCGTATGATACAGCAACTCTCGGTATTCCGTTTCTAAATCAGCTAGAAATGACACAAACTGTCTGTAGTTAGATCCCGTGCACGTAAGACTTCACCGTCTTCACGACAACATCCATCACGTTCTTCATTTGTAGACTTTTACCACAGAGTGCAGAATGCAGTGTATGGCTGCAAAAGGTCCCGCCAAGCAGAGCTGATTCCGTTTCTCTATCATTAATCCAACACCAACCTTCTCTGAACTCATTGCTAGTAAATCGTCCGTAGCCACTGAAACAAGTTTTTCCCATGGTAGCCCAGACCTGTCAACACAAGCTTCCAGCTCTTGAAACACGTCGCGCACGTTGTGCAGTTGTAAATCATGTCATGGCTTACATATGATCATTGTACATTTTATAAATTTTTTTTTAAATTCGCGGACGTGGTCGCGGGCCGCACAAAATAGTATCGCGGGCCACATGCGGCCCGCGGGCCGCGTGTTTGAGACCCCTGCGCTAAAGCCTAAATAAATCATTATAAATATCTATAGAAATTATTGAAACTTTTGCTTCTTATCACTTGCAATGAAGAGGCTAAAGAAACATTGTCTCTAAATGTCTTTCTAAAGGGTTTTAATTATTAAAGAAAAAACGAATATTATATTTAATAGCAATACTATATAAATTCAGTAAACGACATAAGCCCTGTCCAGTATTTATTCAATGCTTTGGAGAACTGTGTTGAAAGAGTTGGGTGGGCTTGTACAAGGGTAACAACTGATGGAGCTTTGACTGAGAAAAACAATCTTTTTAATAAAATAAAGAAAATATCCCAACCATAAACTAGTAACTGGAAAGTTTATACAAGGCTACATTTAAGTTAAATATTTTATTATGAAGTTTTCACAGTTACTACTATGCTAACGGGCCGTCCCTAGGCGTAGTCAAATTATGCAGCTGCTAAGGTCCATAGTTGTTAAAGGGCTACTGGAACCACAGATTAAAATCACAGATAAGGAATGTTGAAGCTTGTACTCTCAATATTATTGTTCGAAGTACACTAGGTCTTTAATAAATTGCAAAATTTTAGTTTTTTTCCTTTATTTGGTATATTCTTATTTTATTCGGGGCCACCAAATTCACTGCGTCTATGGCCTCCAATTAGCCAAGGCCGGTCTCGACTGGCAGTTCCGAAAAGTATGTGAAGATTTGGAAATAAAACATTCTGATGTATGGTAACACAGTTGTATTCACTGGCCAATCATTAGATCAATATGGAATCTAAAGGAAGAAATTGTTAGGTTCCTTGATGGACATTGACTGTGACCCTTTCCTAAAATTTCTAATGAAGAGTTGAAGCCAGACTTCATGTTTATCATCGGAAGCATTGAAATCTTTTCAAATATATATATATGTATGTATGCGGCCCTCCTAGTACCCAAATTTCATTAATGCGGCCCTCGGTTGAAAAAGGTTGCCCACCCCTGGTCTATACTATTAGTAATATCTTGTACCAATCTACAGCAAGAACTATGTTACTATTCTCTACTAGTAACTAAATCAATATCACTCTAGGCGAAGTGAATTTGGTGGTCCCTAATGAAATAGAAAAATGTTTTAAAAAACAGTCAAAGGATACATTTTTATTTTAACTTCTAGAACTTCTCTAGTGCTATTAGAGTATGGAATCATCAGTCAGGAAAACCATTGAATTGACAGTTTAAATCATTGATTAACATGTATGACTTGTAGAACGATACAATCATCATCTTTTTTTATGTAATGTTTGTATTTTATAATATTATACTACTGAAACAATAACATTTGGCACAAGTTTTGCTAATATTTCTCTAAAAAAATATTTTGCGTCTTGTGCAAGGCCCCAACCAATTGGAGGCCCTAGGGAGCTGCCTCGTTTGCCTATGCCTAAGGCCGGCTCTGTTTATATGACAGCATGTTTATAGATTTATGATCATTAAGACTAAGACTGCTTATTGATCTTTATGGAAATTTTTTCTGATCTACATCTAAATTCTATAACTTGCAGTGAAGATTGTAACTTAGAACTCTTGAGTCCACCTAACTCTAGTGTTACCATACGTCTGACATGTTTGGGAAATAAAGATAGTAGGCCATAGTGCTGTTAACTACCAAGCACAGAAATAGAAATTCTATTTACATTATATGCCCACATACATTGCAACCTTTGAAATGGGTCCTTTTTTTTGTGGTAGAGTTTTTTTTTTTAAATTATTGTGGTATCGATTCACAAGGTGATGAAACTAAACAGCTTCAGATTCAGTAGAGATTAGCACTTTTGTGCTTTAGTAGAACTGATTTAGCCCCAATATTTAAGTGACTAAAATTTCATTCTAACTTAATGTAGAATAACATCTATTTTCTGCCATTATTTTTTATTGTGTCGTCAGTGCTGATCTCGTTGGTGTATTAATTGAAATACTAAAATATCATATGTATTGCAAACTGAAAAAAAAAAAAAAAATCTCAAAGCCTCAAATTAGATCTTGCAATATAACTTTTTTCAATTATTAAAAATCTAATGAGAAGCATAAACAAAAGCAGTTTAACTTCAAATAATAGACTCTCAAAGAGCTGATGCATTACATATATATTATACTTCTATATACTTTCAGCAAATGGAAGATTAGTACCTATTTAAATATATATCATTAATACCTTGCTAGTAATCTTTATATAAGACAAACTTTAAACTGTTTATATGAACAGAGTCATGTCTGAAGACAAGAGAAGAGGAGGTGGGGATGAAGTGGAGGATGGAGGTCCAGGTCTTGTATACATGCCCTTTGTCATAATGGAGGAACTGCTGGACAAACTGCGGTTGCTTGAATATGAAAAAGAATTCTCTAAGAAAATGAATCTCAAGCCAGTAAACAGGTGTTTTTTTGTTTTTTTTTAGGATAAAGTAACAGTTGAATTTGGCATTTAAGCGTTTTAACAACACAACATAAACATACAATATAATCTAAACAAAGGCCAATCTTTTTCTTTCCCTATAAAAAAAATAAATGGATGATGTGATTAGCACACTGTTGTTGCAAGCTATTTATAGGCTAAATAGAAAAACTTATTTAAACAGAAATATCTTACATTAATTATTGTATTATAGATATAGAACATGTCCTTTGAATATGAAGTAACATATGCCCTTTTCAAAACAAGCTAGACATAAATAAATTGCTTGATTTTTTTTTTCTTCAAACAAAGTTTCCATATTATTGTTGATTTGTTCATTTGTTTTGTACATTTTTTTATCTTTCCAAGGATAATAATCTTGTGCTTAATTGCAACACACCCAATCTCAGATTAAGCTGAAATTTTGCACAATTATTTCTTTTACCTGACAATACAAAAGTCGATAAAAAGGTTAACCAATTAGTTTATTATCTATTGGAAATAAATTATTTTGTTTGGTCTTTTGAATAAGGGAAAGAAATAGTACTTGTCACGCATGGAGGTATAAGTTGAATTAGTCCCCTTGAGGACTCCAGCCATGAATGAACATTTTTTCTTGCATTTAAAAAACGATCATGTAAACATTCACAAAGATACCCCCTTTCTCCCTTCCCCCTTTCCCAACTGGTCCAGACAAGTGATACGATCATAACGCATTGAGAAAGCTAAACAAAAACAAGTGATACGATCATAACGCATTGAGAAAGCTAAACAAAAACAAGTAACACGATCATATA
>JADKLZ010001913.1:23120185-23135298 GCA_021533235.1 Biomphalaria straminea
CTAGATTCGAGTTATAGCCCATGTATTTAAATATAATAATAAATAGACAAAAATATTAGATCTACTTACTTGTTGAAGATCTAACCTCTGGCTGTTCCATTGCTTTGAAAAAGATTTTGTGACATTATTATCATTGTTGTGGTTTATTGGTGGGTTTGAAGAAGCTTCTGAATAAATGGCATTTTCCCTCTTGTCTATTTTGCTATGAATATAACGACTGCTACCAATCATAGGATGGAGCGTTGGTAAAAGATACAAGTTCCCACTTAGTTTTCTAAGTCCACGGAATGATGAAACCGAGATTGTAGAACTACCCATTTTGATTTATTTTTTATTCACAAAATGAAAATGTAATGAATAGGTGATAATTAAATAAACGTAGCTAGATTTAGATTACTAGAATGTCTGCATACAACTATTTTAAATATACACGAAATATTTTATTTTTTTTTTTATCTAGCGCGAATCCAGTATCCACAACAGTATAAGACCTTTAAAACCGTTTTTTTTTTTCTCGAAATAATCATCAGCTGTTAAGTTGAATACAGAGCAACGGTATTTATAACACCCGGTTAATGATGAAATGAGGTCACAGACATGCGCAGTAAGGAGTAGTGTTAGATCGATATGTAATCTTATAACCAGTATCATACCGCACGTTATAAACAATTTAGCTTATGAATTTCCCCACTGTAAAAGTTACTAATAGCTGAAATAACTATGATTAACTGAATTGTACATCTAACTCTAGTAAATAATGTTAATTTACTACAATTTCAAAGTTTTTATTAGATCCCGGCGATGTTGTGCACTTTAACTTAAAGTAATGATGAAACACTTTCTAGATCTATATTTGGACCAGCTTTAGCAAAAAAGAAAAACAACACGGTATGGTTTCATCATATAATTTAGTACCGTGATGATGAAACACTTTAATACCGGCGACCGGTTCGGTGCACTCGACCTTTTAAACCTACTATAACATATCGTTCCGTTCAGAACACCGACTAACTTAAATTGGATCTAAAGAGAAAAAAATTGAATAGATAAAAAAAATGGGAGGGGAAATAATTTGGCCTGTAGACTGCTATTAGATAATGCCTATATTTCCCAGTGATGCCCATTAAAATACGGACCGCGGGTGACATCCGGCCCGCGACGCGGATTAATCAGTGACCCCTGCCTATGTCGAAGCATAATTATAATAGGCGGTGTTCTATCCGGCCCTTCAAAACGTCATCAAAAAGTGTAGAAAATCCCTCCTTTAAAAACAAAATTTTGATAAATGCATCTTTTCGCAAGTCAGGCCTTCACTATAGGTCTATAATGTATAATAATAGACTTGTCTTCGAGTCCGAAGATTAGTGAGGAATACAGTGTTTCCCGTGGCTGTGCAGTCCCAGCTGTGATCTACATATTTTGCCACATCCAGGGCAAGCAAAACCATTTTCCGCAGGTGGTCGGTTTAGATTTTCTTTTCGTCGTCTACGTTTGTCCTCGGCGGCAGATTTTCTTTTGGTCTCAAATGTGTATCCCGCGGCCTTTGTGAGTGACCTCCAGCTGTCTCGTTCTGACGCCGCATCCAGCCAGGTGCTCTCTTCTATATCAGCCAAGGAAAGTTGACGCCTAAGCTGGTCTTTGAAGCGTTTCCGTGGGGCGTGTCTGTTACGTCGACCACCTTTTAGCTCACCAAAAAAGACTGCCTTTGGCATACGTTCGTCTCCCATACGGGATACGTGCCCTGCCCAGCGTAGCTGTCGGACCATAAGAAGTCCCTCTATACTGTCCATACCGGCGTTCGCAAGGACATCGCTGTTTGTAGTGCGGTCTTGCCATCGTATGTCCATGATGGAGCGCAAGCATCTTTGGTGAAAGCGCTCAAGGAGTCTTAGCTGTTTTCTATATAGTGTCCATGTCTCAGAGCCATATAGGAGGGTTGAGAGAACCACCGCCTGGTAGACATTTATTTTTGTAGGTAGGCGAAGCGATTTGTTCTTCCAAACTCTCGCCCGTAGGCGTCCAAAAGCGTTACTGGCCCTGGCCAGACGGTTATCAACTTCCCTTGAAAGCGAGGCGTCATTTGACACTATGCTACCAAGATATGTGAAGTGGTCTACCACGTTAAGGGGCTGTCCGTTTACTGTGATCATTGGTGCTGAGTATGTTTCATTGGGTGACTTCTGGAACATGACTTCTGTTTTCCCGAGGTTTATAGATAGGCCGAAAGAGGTGGCAGCGTAGGCAAATTCGTTTACCGCGTTCTGGAGGTCATTTTCATTGTGAGCTAGCAGGGCGCAATCATCGGCATAGAGAAGCTCCGTTATGACCATCTCCTTTGTTTTTGTGTGGGATAGTAGACGTCGGAGATTAAACACGTTGCCGTCAGAACGAAACCGGATGTAGATGCCTTCATGCAATCGCTGCCTCATTTGACCCAGCATTACGCCAAAGAATATAGCGAACAGAGTAGGGGCAAGTACACAGCCCTGCTTCACGCCATTTTCTATTGGGAAGTGATCATGAATAATGTATATAGGCCTATTATTAACCTATAACATCATTTGTGTGTTTATTCAATGGGACTTTGTAGAATGTGCCTGAAAAAGTGAACGAATCAATTTACTTTTGTTTTTGGAACATGATAATAATTAAGCCAACATATTTAAGTTATCAAGAAAAGTGTGACTGTTTAAAACAAAACATAAATAACTTCATTATGAAACTTATTTGATTGTATTTTCGGTTTGTGCCGCGAATAAATTGCACGTTAAACTAAGCTTACAGAGTGGAGGATTGTTGAGAATATTTAGCCTACCAAAAAGAGACAAGACAAGTTAACTACAATTTTGCTCACTTGCTCAATGGAGCCACTTCCGACGCCTAAAAAAAAGAAACTTTCAATGTATCTTATTAATTTATGTAAGTTTCTAATCAAATAGTTTCGGGTCGATTTCATTTCGTTTTTGTACCTTTTCGGTCATGTGGTCCGCGACACGAATGTTGGAAATTAAAATGGCCCGCAGTTCAAATTAGGTTGGGCATCACTGATATAATATAACCTATATAGATTATATAGATTATATTTTCGTTTTGAATATATATTTTTTTTTTCGTGTAATGATGAGTTCACTATTGTTCTTATTTATCTTGTTTATCCCTTCTTAACCCTTAATAAAAAAAAGTGCTGAGCTGTTTTAGAATCAGTGCATACAAATTGGAATAAAAATTCTGATGTTTAGAGGCTAAACTACCACATGCTTTTTAAGGATTAACAGAGATTATTACGTCTTACGCGTATCATTGTGTCAATCTATATATAGTCATTCATGTTAATTTGAGACTTAACTCTTTCTCTCCTAATCGACGATACCATCGTTGATTTTGACCTCATCAAATTAAATAAATTAAATAAACTTAATTTTGAATTATAAAAAAAGCAATTCCCTTTAATTCTATACCAAAATACAACATTTTCTGATAACAAACAACAAAGCTATTGAAGCCCATGCAATCATAACAGGGGTAGTGAAATAGTAATAAGCAAAATGAAGAAGCAAAATGAAGAATTCCTGCAATACGAGGAAAAATAATTACGGAGAGAAAGAGTTAAAATTTTCTAATTTAAGTCAATGGTTTTCCTAGCTGATTCAGGCAACCCGCGTCAATGGTTTGATGCTATTTCACTTATACGAAATAAGTCCTTGCAAATGGAATTAAGAAATGTGCCTCTCTCCAACTCTCCAGATTTTTTTGTTTTTGTTTTTTTTTTGTTTTTTGTATTTACATATTATGATTTAGTGTTTACGTAGTGGGCCTACTAACCTTACACACCGGCTACGCCCGTTGATTTGTTCCCAGGCTATATATAAGGATTATTTGAGATGGAAGATCCTTTCCTTTAAGAAAAAATGTCTTTGACCTTCCAATACACAGTTCGCACTTCATCTATATCAATAACACGCACGTTGCAACCCGTGATTTCTAGTTTCAGTATCTAATAATATCCCCCCCTTTCTTTTTCCTTTTCTCTCTCTCTCTCTCACCCTTTCTCTCTCTCTCTCTCTCACTCTCTCTCTCTCTCTCTCTCTCACACACACACACATACTTATTTTCTCTCTCCCAATCTTTTTTTTTTTCATCCTGCTGCAGGATCGACTTTTAATTTGAATATTAGGGCCTAACTATCCGTTTTATAATGCCCCCCAGCCCCCCCCCCAGTCCTAAACACGAACACCAACTTTTCAGCCGTAAATGAAAGTAATCCTAAGACCAATTTTTGGAGGCGCGGTGGTTGAGAGGTAAAGCGCTTGGCTTCTGAACCTGGGGTCCCGGGTCCAAATCCCGATGAAGGCTGGGATTTTTATTTCGGGATCCTTGGGTGCCTCTGAGTCCACCCAGCTCTAATGAGTACCTGACATTAGTTAGGGAAAAGTAAAGGCGGTTGGTCGTTATGCTTGTTAACCGTAGTCCAAAGAATCTTTACATCATCTGCCCTATGGACCACAAGGTCTGAACTTAATAGGCCTACCAATTTTGCTTTTCTCACCTCCCCCCCTTTGGCTGTGAAAGTTCCCGTAACCAAATTCCTCCATTTTTCCCGATCCCGGCTCCTATAAAAGACCTGATTCTGATATATATTGTTCCAAATATTTCTTCGCCCAATAAAATTCTAGAATCATTAGGCCCTGCTTCAAAAGAAAGCGATTGTACACATAAACATGTAGTGACCTAATTAAGAGAGAGGCCAGTCCATTATTTTAGGCCTACCTGCTTGTCCAGGCAGCTGTTCTTCGGACGATCCTTTCTTCGTGTGCCCGCAATTGTACTTGAAGGATAACGTAACTTAGTGAGTCATGTCTTACAATATGACAAAACAAGTTCAGTTTTTAAATGACTTGTAACAGCCCAGACTGAGACTCATTTATCTTCTTTTCCTGATATCTAGTAGCATACTCAACGTTCTTATGTCCATGTAGTCCGGAATCTTGGAGTTTTCTTTGACTCAACACTATCTTTCGACTCACACATAAGGCAGCTCTGCAAGGGTCTTTATCTGCAGCTGCGCAGATTAGGCCAGATCCGACCATACGTAACAACGGAGTCAACAAAAACGCTAGCTGTGGCATTCATACTCTCCCGCCTTGACTACTGCAACGCCGTGCTAGTAGGTATACCCGACGACAAAATAGCCAAGCTGCAACGTATTCAGAACAACGCCGCACGAATAGTTCTTAAAAAAACAAGACGAGATTCTGCTACTGCGCTCTTGCGCACGCCACATTGGTTACCCGTAAAAGCAAGAATCGATTACAAGGTCGCCACACTTTGTCATCAGTGTATATATAACAATGAGATGCCCTTGTACCTTAGGAACTAATTACTCCATATGTCCCCCAGAGAGCCCTACGCTCAATGGACTCAACGCTTTTAGTGGTGCCATGTTTTTTCCTTCAAAAGCTACGGTCAGCGGGCTTTTTCAGTGCACGGACCAAAGGTTTGGAACTCACTCCCCATTGATCTCAGACAGACAACTTGCTACACCACTTTTAAGAAGAACATCAAGACCTATCTGTTTACAACTTTTTTAGATTAGTTTGTCATGTCTCATGATTGTGTTTGTAATGTTCTTACAGCGTCTTGAGCCTACATTTTGTTTGTTAACAGCGCTTTATAAATAAAATTATTATTATTATTCTAGGCCTATGCAGCATTTACCCGCGAAGGCTTCAGTTCTTTTTTAAGCCTCAGGTATATTTTATGTCTATGTCCTCGGCATTCAGTGTAGGCCTATATAGCCGTTCCAAACTATCTCAACCATATAGAAGTAGGTCTACAGAGAGCACTAGCGAAGAGTAGGCTATATATTAGGCCTACTTGAAGCTTATTTTACCATTCCAGATTTTCCACAATTCGCTCATTGCAACGGATGCCAAGCGTAAGCGTTCTTTTAATCTCTTTGTATTAATCCTCCATTTTTTACTCTGTTTGACCCTAGCGACTTTTTGCTAGTATCCTAGCCCAATACGGGCGGGGTTCCAACCAATACCTATAAGGACCATCAGCTTAGTAGGCCTATGCAGCCCATTACTATAATACGCATGCTACATAGCGCATATCACACCACCAGACAGTCATTGATTTGAGAGAGAGGAAAAAAATATCTGTATCCTTCTAAAAGCAATATCAACATTACCTTTGTATATTGAACTTAGAAGGTTAGGGGGAATTCTAATATATATTTTAAAATTTTGAAATGAAAAAGCTTTGAGCAAGTTATACTTTCTCTCCTACGTATAGGGTATTAGGTGCGCAGGACAGAGTGAAAGAGAGAGAGAGAGAGGGATGAACGAGTGAGAGAAAAAAAATGTTTTTAAGTAGATTGTGCCTTGTGGGGAAAATGAAAAAAAATCAGATACGAGCGGCTGTGTAGCCAATGCGCATGACTGTGACCTGATCTCAATATTTACCGGGAGTTATAAATACGTTATATAACAGCTGTCATATAACAGCTGAGTCGCCTAGCTGAGTCTGAGTGCTTTTTCACTTTACATTTGCCCCGTCCTATTTATTATGACTAGAGCTAGATGTAGAGCTGGGGTATGCCTGAATGGATATTTTGATCTAGATCTAGATCTATATAGTCTACATGCTTCTGTCTTACTGAATACTGTCAAGCCGTCAAGGCTACTGAAATTTTTTTATTTTTATTTTATAGTTATACAAAAACAATCTAATATTTTATAGTCGATGTAGATTTCTACATAACATACATATTGAAATTGTAACATATTTTTAATTAGTACATATATTACTCTATTATTCTGTTATACATATTCTATACTGACTATATAGGCCTATAATATATATAAATATAGGCCTTAGTCGCTTCGCGACTGACGGTGGCCATAGAGAGAGAGAGAGGCCTATATATATATTCAATTATTCATTTTTTTAATGAGAGGAGTATAGACTATAGAGTCTATAGAGAATAGATCTATATAAAAAATCTATAAGGACTTATAAATATATATTTATATATAGTGATATTCATTACAGGATATTCTATTGATTTAAATTGAAGTATCAATAGATTTAGACATTTATTAAATTAATTTAATTTAGTTACAATGAACGTGGTTTCAATTATTCGAGGATTTACAAAATTTGGCAGCAGCAACTCGCTAGTTGCATCTTTGTTGCCTTCAACTTCAACATTTACTTATAAAAATGGGAAAAAACTCTTGTGTCAGAGAACAGCATTAAGAAGCTCAGTTATTGGAAGTTATCAGTTTCTAGTGATGCAGGTAAGTCATCTGGAAAACCTTTTTTTCCCTCACCAAGAAGCAGTTAAATCAAGACCAATATATATGCTTAAGTCTATAGATCTCTCTATATATAGAAAAGAAAATACAATACTGGATGTTTGAGGTCCAGAAAAAATGAGCTAAAAATACAAAATTCTATTTTCTGATAGTATTCAAATTTAACAATCACTTTTTAATTTTTTAGAGAATTTAGAAATGACACATTATAGTAAGAGATTTTTGTGATATACAATTAAAAAGAGATCACTTGATCAAGTCTGTCACATCTAAAGTGAAAGGTTACCAGAAGCATATAGGAAGACAGAAAGTGTAACATAATAGTATTAAATGTACATTTGCACACTAGCGCGTCAGTGCAGCACCACTGGTGTTTACGTAATAAATGGAGTTCCTAATATGTCTTCCCTCTTAAACACTAGTTTGTTATTTGTATACTACAAATATTCTACAGAAAGGATGATAAAACATTATGTCACTTATGATGTCACTTATGATGGAGGACAAAAAAAAAGATTTTAAATACATTTGAAAACTAGGTTTACATTTTTTTTGTTGATAAAACATTACCTACATTGTCAAACTATTATATAAACTAGGAAGTAGATTATCCTGTTGCTCAGACACAGCAGCTTTTTACAGTAGTTCATCAATCACACAAACATATGCCTGTAACATTTTCTTCAGAATGTCATTTGCGAAAAAAGTGCCCCTTAATGGAGTGTATAAATAATGATCAAATAAAATGCTTTTTTTGTAAAGAAAAATTCACAGATATTGATAAGCCAATTTAAAAGGAACTGATCTCACATAAATACCTTTAAATAGCCTACATAAATGACATTAATTTAGTCCTGCAAAAGATGTTTAATTGCGGAATTGCTCAAAAACTTAACATGCATCACATCATTATGTGATGTTTTATGTTTTATCACGCTCACATCGGTAATATTTTACATTTTAATATCACTGCCTGGTATGGCAATCTAATCACTAAGAATAAAAATAAACTCCAGAGAATCCTAAATGCTACTGGTAAAGTCATTGGCAAAAAACAAACCCCATTAGGGCAGCTGTTTGAGGCAAACATCCTTACAAAATCTAAGAAGATTCTAGAAATAAAAAAATCACCCTTTGGGTCAGGATTTTGTTATTTTACCATCAAAAAAGAGATTCAAGACACCTATAGCAAAGACAAACAGACAAAAGAACTCTTTTGTTCCTCTGGCAATCAGATCATTAAATAGAACCAATCTAATGTAAACTTTTCATATGTAAATTGTGAGTGAGTCTGGTGTGAATGTACATTTTTTTAAATAATGTTTTGTTTTGTATAATGTACAAATTGTAAGACAAATTACCTTACGGACAATAAAGATTATTATTATTATTTTTATGCAATTTCTTTAGGTAGCTGGCACCATATTCATGACAATATATCATTTAGTTTCATTAACTGCTAAACAGTGCTACCTTTGACTTATGTCTGATAACCCTAAAAGATAATGTAAACTTAGCGGTTTGTATATATATATATATATCTATATATATTATATATAATTTTACTTTGTGATTCCCTAACGTTATGAATTTTACTTTTTTTTTTTACAAGAAGGAGTGAGACTTAAGAAAATGGGAGGTAACTTTATAAAATTTTGGTTTCTTACATAACTTGTTCTTTATTTATATAGGTTATCTCCCTTGCTAGTATTTTTTTTTTTTTTTGGGGCGGGGGGACTTCTAATAGCACCCCTTTCTAAAAAAAAAATATTTAAAAAAATAAATTTAAAAGTAAAAATATTTAAATATTTGGAAGAGCAATTTTAACTTCATGTACCTAGTGTAATACTCTAAATGTTAGGGAGCCATTGCTACAATTTATGAAAAGTTCTTCCTTTAAATGGTCTTGTATTAAGCCTAGGTGATACATTCATCCAAAGTAAATGTAAAAAACTATTGCTTAACCTTCACTAAAAAATAATTAGAAATACATCACTACTTTGTTTTTTCAACTTTTTTTTTTTTCATATTATTACGAACATTACCTCAACTCTCTTTTATAAATTGTACTCTTCTTTTGACATAAAAAAAACATAAATATTCAACCTTTTCTGAAAAAAAAAGCAAGCACAAGTCCTAATCGAAATTGTCTGTTTATTTTTAGAATAGGGGTATTGCAGACGACAAGCAAACTGAGTCTAATTATGGTAAATTACCTAATCCATCTGATTTGGCTCACTTCAGGTAATTAAGTGCACATACATATATAAGTAACAATTTTTTCTAAATTTTTTTAGCTTGATTTTTTTGTCTTCCTTGCAAACATACATTATAAATAGTTTTTAGTAAGCCATATAATAGAACATTTTAGCATCACAATAATTTTCTCAGCCATTACTTTGGGTGATGGTCAATAATGTCATGTGGTCAGAAATTAGCTGCCAGCTTCATCATCATCATTATTAAACTTCTGGGTGAGGACCTGAGAGGCTGACATTATCTCTTCCAAAAACCTTGGACTGCCAGACTTACTTATTCAAAATAAAAAAAATTCTAGTGCCATTTATTTCTAACAGAATTCAAGAACATCTTTAAAGATCATCTTAACTAAAATACTTGCATAGGTTTTAAACTATTCATTTTTTGAAGATTAATTATCACACATGATATGATAAAGATTTGATAACCAAGGGTTACTGCAGCGATCGGACCCCATGATGACCTGCTAACTACTGTGAAGAAACAAAAGCTTAAAATGTATGGCCATATAACAAGATCTTCGGGACTCGCAAAGACCTTAAGGAATTCCTCCAGGGAACAGTACCAGGAAAAAGAAGAAGAGGCAGACAGAGAAAGCGGTGGGAAGACAACATCAAAGAATGGACGGGCCTACCATTGAAAGAGGTTTTAAACAGGGCAAAGGATAGAGAGGAATGAAGAAAGACGGTCTACAAGTCTTGCTTAATGGTGCCCCAACGGTCCACCAGACTAAGGGATAGGTAACAGGTAACCAAGCATCTTACTCCTCGAGATAAGTATTCTAAATCAGACTTCAAACAAATTTTTCACTCTGACAGGTTTTAATGGGTACCTGACATAAGTTGGTATTAATAAAGTTGTTTGTTACAGTTCTGTCTACAAAGATCTGTTATTTAAGATTGATAAACTCTATGAACTATGTAGTCTAGGATTAAGCTGCCTAATTTCAGGTCAAGTTCCTCTCCACCTGTCAAAAAAGATGATAAAGAAAAGGACAACCCTCCCATAGGAATCTATGCAATGCCACACCCAATATGGTAACTATTCTATTGAATGGCAAAATGACCATCCTTTCAATCAAAAATTATAATATATACCATCTTTTTTTAAAAATATTTGCTGAAAAATATAGTCTTATAAAACAAATTTACTTTAAAAATTATCTCTAATTAATGTAAATTAAGAAAACGATATTACTGTTAATTTATAATTAAAGCTAAAAAAAAAAGATTTTTCTTTAAAAAAAACATTTTAATTAATAATAATAATAATAATAATTTTATTTATAAAGTGCTGTTAACAAACAAAATGTAGGCTCAAGGCGCTGTGTAATACTATGTGATGTAGATCTAGTTTAAAATTTAAGTCTGACTAAAAAATTTTTTTTTTCATCTTTTTATTAAAATAACAAAAAAAAAAAAGGTTTCTAGTAAATTATCTTAATTGAACTTAGGTTGTAAAAGGATATGTGCTTGTGTATCTTATTGGTTTTGGTTAATTTAAAAAAAAACAATGAAGAAAATGAGACTCAAATTATGTTAAGATAACATTGTCAACTTTCATTGCATTTTTAATTATTCCAAACTTTCATATTGGATTTGACAGCTATAATGATTTAAATTATAAAATTTAACACATAAAATGATTTAAACTCTAGAATTAGATAGCTAAAATGATTTAAATTCTTGACCATCATGTCAGTAGTTTAAAGCACCTCAAATTGACAGGCTGGCTTGAACATTACGGAACTGACTCATATTGTTCAATATATCTGATGTTTCTGTTTTTTTTTATAACCTTTAAAAATTGGATTAATTATCTGCTGTTACTTAGACCAAAGATCTCCAGAGCAGGGCACACTTCTCCCGAGTACCCTAAGACACACGACCACTAACAAAAAAAATACAATTCACAACACAGGTCCAGTGGTCAAGCTGGTAACTCAGAAGCAAGTGGAAACAAAACACAGTCTACATGCCCTTATATAAACTTCCTAAAAGGAATCACTCCTGTCTTTATAATTGCTCAAAAATTATTACCGGTATCATGAAAAATTAATAACAAACCTCTATATATGACAAATCAGTGGTTGATAACAACAGTTATAAGGGATGTTAACTCCCAAACACTGAGTGGTACAACCTATATAAAAAACACATCCACAGTTTCATAAGTAAGATTGTTACATTTGCCCTTTATTCATGTGTTAATCTTTATGTTCAAGTTAATTACAGATTGGAACTCTAAGTCATTTATATTGTGATTATAGGAGTGAAGACCAACTCCATAATGTAGAGATAACTCATAAAGTACCAGAAGGAATTATTGATAAAGTAAGCTTCTATTATTAATATAATGTATAGTGAAAAAAAATTAGTATATATTGACAAAACATAGTTGTTGTTTTTTAGTAGGCCTACATAATTAGTACCTAATGACCCTCGAATTGTCTTTTAATTTTTTTTATTTCTTTTAATTTCTCACATGCCAAAATGTTTTAACTCCAGCTTTTTATTTTGCTATATTTAATATTTGATATAATTTCTTGATGATTGCCAATGGTAGCTTCACAAGCAGTGTACAAGTGTAATTAAGAAAAGCTTGTCAATGTTATAGTGTTGAGACCAAAGTAAAATTCACTGCCATGATTAAGTATTTGAAAAGACAAGCAGAACAAATATAATAAAGCCCAAATAAATAAAGAAAATGTGTATTATCTTAAAATTGTATTTAATTAGGCATATATAGATAGTAGCTAATAACATACAAGTATTGATAAATGTTTCCTCAGTTGGCTTACAAAACCGTACAGAGTCTACGCTCTGCCTTTGATCTGTTCTCTGGATTCAAACATGGGGAAACCAATGAGAAAAAATGGATAAAGTAAGCTAGGGTTAAAATAATCTTTTTTTATTTCCTGAACTGAAAATTTTCTTATGTTATTCTTAGCATTTTAACTTTCAAAACAGGTAAAACAAACTTTTATTATGCACATCCAAACCTTTTTCTAAAATTTTTTGGGTAAGATTACATGACTGTTTGAAGATTGTTGATAGGTTTTAGAATTTGGGGTTAAAAGTTGTTCAATTTGGGGATAGAATAATGCTTGGTAGCTAAAATTTAAATCCTGTTGGAGACTGGGTTTTAATTTAATGCTTCTAATAGTTGGGAGAAATTATAACATTTTTTGAAATCCATTGAAGACCACCAAGAGAAAAACACTTTAATTTGACCAAACATGGTTGAAGGATTTTTTTTTGCATTTTTTAGATCAATAAACTCCTCTTTTTCATCGATTATTTTTTTATACCATTGAAAAGTCTAAGAGAAAATTTTACTACAGTGCATAATAAATAAAATTTTCTTAACATATACAGCAAAATTTTTAAAAGTACAGCTAACCTTTGGCAATCCAACATTTTTGATAATCTAATGCCACCTTGGTCTCCTAACCATTGGACTATCATGGGTCAATTGCAGTGACATATTTTGTCAATCATAAAATGTTTAGGATTTGTATTAAACATATAGACCCTCATCCCTTGACATTGTTTCAGGTTTATCATTTTGAAATAGCTGTCATTTTATTAACATCCATTCTATACAGTAGCATATACATTTCAGGAAAAAAGGAATATTTTTTTTCTAATTTTTTATAGCCGCATTTGTTTCCTGGAAACTGTTGCTGGAGTTCCAGGAATGGTAGCTGCCATGATGAGACATATGAGGTCATTAAGGAGAATGCAGAGAGACCAGGGCTGGATACACACACTTTTGGGTAAATCTTTTTTAAACCTAATTTATAAAAGTATGATAATACCATTATCATCCAGAAATAAATCATTAATCTTTAACATCGTTCAACTTTTTAAATTCTGTTTTTTTTTTTCTCTCAATTTCTTTCAGCAGTTTCATGGTTTATTCCATGCCATGGTTTTTAATCCATTTTCCTTTTTTTTTCTTTTTATGATTCCATAAAAATTTTTCATCTTGCAATATTAGTGGACATTTTTTTTTCAAGATAAAGGAAATCATCTTTATCTTAATTTTATTTTTATATTTATCATTAAATGAAGCACATAGTTAATTTGACATTTAGCATTTACTTTAAAAAGCTATTGAAAACTATGTTTGTGTAAATATTTATTATTATTGTATTTGAGGTATAATTATTTTTATTATGTAAAGCGAACTTTGTACCTTTTGGTTTGTTTAGAAGAGGCAGAGAATGAAAGAATGCATTTGTTGACAGCCTTACAGTTGAAGCAACCTTCTCTTATGTTCAGACTCTGTGTTATTGGATCCCAAGGTGTTTAATGCTAATTTTATTGTTGCTTGTTATATTGTTTTTTTTGTGTTTTTTTTTATGTTTATATATATATATACACTGTAGTAGCTATATTTGAAATTTTACTCTTTATCTCCGCAATTAATTTCCCACTTTCTGACAGAATTGTTAATTTTTCATATTTATGCATTCTACCATGTTTTGATTAAACTTCAATAACAAATAATAACAATAATCACAAAACGTAACTTTTGGTAAAGAATTATAGGAGAATGCATGCTCTTTTTATGCAACAAAAAAAAAAATAGTTTATAAACCAAAAATTAATTTAATGGGGTCAAATCAACGATGTGATCGTTAATTAGGTGTGAAAGAGTTAAACTTTCTAGAAAATATAAAAAAAACTAGTGATTTATGAATGTCAATAGAAACTAATTACAAAAAACAAAAAAGCAATAGAGTGCATTAATAATTAATACTGCAACTAGTTGGTTTGCATACAATTTCATCTTGAGATGAAGGAGAAACAATGTTAATAGTAGAGATGCCTATTACTCCATTGTTGTTTGTTTTTTTCCTCTCTCTCTACTTCTTTCAACACGCATTCACATCATTCATCATTCCCACTATGCTTTGCACATAACAGCTATTAACATTTTAATTTTAATATAATTGATTTAATGTACAGGTATTTCTTAATTTTAACATATAACTTATTCTCTCTTTTAACTTTTAACTTTATTTATTGATATTTAGACATTACTGCATCTAGAATTACTTAATTTCTTTCGTTTCCCAGGTTTCTTTGTCACCTGGTTTGGCATCAGCTACATTTTGAGTCCAAAGTATTGTCACAGGTTTGTGGGCTACTTGGAGGAAGAAGCTGTTAAAACTTACACCAACTGTTTAAAGGTAAAGGGTATTACAATATGTTGCCTTAAAAGCCTACTAGTTTTACGTTCACAGTGATACACAGAATTTGTCAATTTTTTCCTGACATGGCCTAAATTGTGCCAAAACTCAAAACTCAATTTTTTCCCAATCGACTATGTGTTGTAGACTCCATAATACCACACAGAACGGATTTTTCTATCACTGTCAGGCTGCTGAATGCTGCCATTATACTATTTTTTAGAATAAAGTTTTTAGCATGACCCAAAGAGCACTGTTTTTTTTTGTTGTTTTTTTATGTTCATATTTAGTGGCACTACTTAATGACTGTTGTTTTATCTAAAAACTCTTAA
>JADKLZ010001913.1:23135308-23148684 GCA_021533235.1 Biomphalaria straminea
ACTTAATGACTGTTGTTTTATCTAAAAACTCTTAAATTTGTTAATGTAATGTTAAAATGTTACTAAATTTAAAGCTTTATGGAACAAAATCAACTATTAACTTCCTTAGCTACTATCAAAAAGGCATTTGATGGGAGTATTGGAGATCAGTTGATAGAGGTGATGTCAGTTGAAGTGTGAGAGGCTTTTTTTTTTACGATTGTGATATTAACATGTAATCAACAGAACTAAATAATAAAAAAATGTCTTTCAATTAGGTTTTGTCTTAGGTACATTTTATGAAGATATTTTTTTAAATTTGGCAGTTACATCACAACTCATTAATTTTTGCTTTGCCAGGATATTGAACAAGGTAATATGAAACACTGGAAGACACAGCCAGCTCCTGATGTTGCTGTAAGATATTGGAAACTTAAAGTAAGTTGTCTTATCATTTCACATATGACACAAGTAGTTTCAACTGGTTTGTGGCTATAAGGTTTTCAGAATTAAAAACAGGATAATTTATGGTTCAATAAAAAAATAAATAATAGCTTTCATATAGCGCTACTTTCATGCTTAAAGCATGCTCAGAGCGCTATGGTCAAATCTCATTTGTGGACCTGTTGGGGGAGGGGTATCTGGGAGAAGGTTTTCCGTGCTGCCTTTGGTGCTCAGTAAACACAACTCTGCTTGAGTTGGGTGTCACAACTCAAGTCCCCTTCAGAGATAGCCAAGTTTAAGCGTACTTATAGCCTCTCGACCTTGCTTAGAAATAGTTTGAGGTTTGACTGAACAAAAATTGATAAATCACTACCTTGACATTTTATATCTCTTTTACTTTATTATGATGTTTTAATTTTATTATTATTATTGCTTTCTGTTTTGGGCCATCTTCCATGTTTCTTTATTTACATTAGCAAAGAATATTCCACCAAACGATTATTGATTTATTCTTTACAGCCTGATTCCACCATGAAAGATGTCATATTGGCCATCAGAGCTGATGAGGCTCACCATCGAGTGGTCAACCATTGTCTGGCCTCATTACGCAAGGATGACTTTAACCCTTACAAACCTGGTCAATAATTACTTCCTTTTTTTGCATTATGTAATTTCATTGGTTGTTACATTCATTTTTTCATGATATTATTTTTGTTTTTAATTAAATAAAAGCTTCTCAGAGCAAAGCAATTTTACCAGTACCGGTAATATACATAGTTAATTTCAGAAATACAAACATTGTACTAAAGAGCAGCTTTGGTAGGGCTTTTTTTTTTTTGGTAGTTTAGACTGAACCACATCGTAAAGTAAAAAGTAAAGTTCCCCTTTCAGACTTTGTGGTCTATAGGGCATATGATGTAAAGGTCATCTGATTCTGTGGCCCACAGTTAACGAGGTTGTCATGTGGCCAGCACAACGACCAACCGCCTTTACTTTTCCCCAACTAATGTCAGGTACCCATTAGAGCTGGGTGGACTCAAGGGCACCCGAAAATCCTGAAATAAAAATTTCAGTCTTCACTAGATTTGAACCCCGGACTCCAGTACGGAAGCCAAGCGATAACCGGTCAGCCACCGCTCCCTTTTGAAACAGATTGTAAGCAAACCAATTTTTTTACAAAGCTTATATTAACTTACTCTGTCAGTCTGTCCAGGAAAAATTCTAAACATGTTATATATCCCAACACCCATTTTCAGATGCAGTTGAAACTTAACACACTTTTTTATTGTGTCTAGGAAAACATGTATCAATAAAAAAAAAAAACAATTAGTCAATTGTTGTAATTAATTATATTTTTTCATTTAAGAAAGGGAAGTAAATTCTACTTAATTTAGAAATATAGTTGTAAATTGGGAGTTTCTACCTTGAGATAAGATTATCTTTTTTAAAAAGGTTTCTTTTTGTATTCTGCTTGTTGCTTATTATTATTATTATATTAAATCTGAGATTGTACATTAAGGGAGCTTGCTCTTTATGTAAATACTAATGACTGATATTTGGTCTATAGTTTACAATTATTATTATTTTTCTTAATTGCTTTTTGCTATAGCAATAGTACATGCATCAAACAATATGATATATTTGACAGATTTTATGAATACATTTTGATGTTCATAATTATTATTCTCAAATGTCTTTCTATTAAAACTATCATATAGATCTTACAAGTTGACTTCATTTGATAATATAATTTGATAATATAATTGTAATATATTGTAATACATGTTTGAGTTTTGTATGTTTCCTTTGTTTACACTCTTGATAATATCTTGACATGTACACAAGCAATGCAAAGAGCTGTCTTCATTGTATGTTTGTTTCACTTTTCATCTTACAAAATACTCAGTCTCATTATCTACATAATTCTAAAGTCTCCTGAACAAAGCTGTCATACTTAGTCTAGATTCTAGATTTACAACTATTGACACTTGATGTCTGATGTAGTGTGCACTTGCAAATGAATCTAAAGAAAATAGTCAGTATTTGTTCTCTTGGCTTGTGATTAATTATCTTCTTATCTTATACAATACAGACGTTACTTCAAAAAAGAAGATGATTACGTCCTACGCGTCATGCATTCAGTCATGCATATTAACCAATGACTTAAATTCTGCCAAGTCACTGGTTTTCCTGGCTAGCTCAGGCAATCCATTCCATGCTCTAATCGTGCTAGGGTAGAAGGAGCTTTTGTACAAATTTGTCCTAGCATATGGTACGAGGAATGTGCCTTTACAGTTACTCCACTGGGGAAATTTTTTTTGTTTATTGGCACAATTATAGTTTTTCAACTTGAGTGTTCCAAATGGGATTGTAGTAAAAATGTATATCAACAAATTATATCAAGTAAGTCGATAACTGCCTACATCCAAACAAACTGCTTGTCAGGATGTAGGCTCATAGGTGGAACCACAATTTTCTGTATTCATTATTTTGAACATGTTTTCTTTTGATGATCAATCAGCACCATATGAGCTAAAACAAAACTGATGATGGGAATAAATTTAATTGGTCAAAGAAAGGAAAGAAAGCTTTGTTTAGAAATATCATGAAATAAAAAGAGAATGAATTTGAGTCTGACACTTGATGTTTAGAAGAATCAATCTTTTGTTTGTTTTTTTTTTGTTTTCTAAGCACTTTATGAACTTCTGGCAGTATATCTTTTGTTATGCTCAATAGTGTAAACTTTCCTGTCAAACTTTTCTAATGGTTACAGTTTAGAAATGTTTAACAATGAACTCAGTGAAATAAAAAAAAAACAATTCACACCTCAAACATTATGAATTAAATGTGCATTACTTTTTTGTGTAATCTTTGAGTCTAGAGTGTTGGAGTCTGTAAGCTTTGAGCCTAAAGTTGTGGAGTCTGTAAATTAAAATTCTTGTATACATTTTATCGGGAAAACAGTAGAATTATCCATAAGTATCTTTTTTTTTTTTTCAAAATTAATTATTATTAGATAATTATTGTGATGGCGCAAGAAAAACCAAGTAATAAACTCATTGGGGAAATAGTTTTCTTTCTTTATTTAAAAATTAAATTTCTTAGATACCAATTTAATTTGCGGAGAAGCTTGAACAATAATATTTTTTTTAAATGTGCATTGCTATTTTTATATAAGAAAATAAAGATGTATTAACATTCAAGTATGTTTACTACACAACAAAGAAACAATAAAACAATACAGATGAAAACGATATTTATAGAACGGTTTGGTTTTGTCTTTACTGAACACCGCCTAGTGCAAGAACAGCCACATTCAGTGAGGAGTCAGTAGAGTGGTGCAGAAGTCACTTCATGCACATTGAACACTTGGTGATGCAGATGATCAGTTGACAAGCTCGCCTTCCATTGATAGTAAGCAGTCGGTCCGTTTCGGCCAGTCGCATGTCCTGTTGTCTTGATTCCAGGCCGTGCCGCGTCCGCACATGTGGTGGAAGGCGACGTACCAGACGCACTGATAAAACTTGCGGCAGTCTGACGTGTCAGGGTAGATACCGAATGTTGACGGACAGCTGAAGTTACCTGGTGAGAGCAAAAGTTTCACAGCTCGTATTTTTGTTTTAATACAAAAATCAGGCATTCGTTTGCCTATATTTAGGCCGTAGGTGTATGTGTAAATCCTTAGATGTTGGTTTCAAACTAATTTTTATTAAAAAGGAACATTCGCTACGAACATGTAGCTTAAATGGTGATATGCATTCAGGGCCGGATTTAAGTTTGTGGAGACCTCTACATTCTTTTTGACAGCTTTAATAAAATTCCACTTCTTAATAATAATTATTATTCCTAAAAGCATGCAATATTTTACAAGAAAGAACTATAGGCCTAATATTTGTAAATTTAATCTAATTTTTCTTCTTTTTTTAAAAAAAGCAATTTAATATGCATATTTTAGGAAACAGAATGTCTATTGAGTTTGTGGAAGATAACCCACTGCCGTAAATCGTGAGCTACATTTTATATGGATGATGGTGCATGATACACGCAGACACTTCTAAACCACGACAGTGTCGCCAAAAAAAAAATGTTAATACACATTGGAAATGTCAAAATTCGGGTGTTTATAATTTTTTGTTGTGGAGGCCCCTCTTTTGTAGAATCTCTAGAATAGTAGCCCTACCTATCCTGACTTAAAACCAACCCTGCATCTATTCATACGAGCGTAGGTGTAGGCTTATACTGTTTACTGTGCTACAAACCTTAACAAAGCCCTAACTATTATATTTTATAGTTAGCATTCTGAAACTAAATCGTCTAAATCTAACTTGAAAGCAATTGATCAAATTTTGGATTTCACTTAACTAAAGAGCAAATGAAAAATTGGCTAATTTGATTACAAGGAGCCACATATCTTAAATAGCTTAGGGCCTCATCAAGTCTAGATCCGGTCCTAATCCTACCTGTGTTTTTTACAGTCTTATATTTAAAGCTGCTCTCTGGTTTGTCCGTGACTCTGTCCACACTTTCTTTCATAAGATCATAAGGCTGTGTTTGTCCAGGTTGGGTAACGATTTCAATCATCATGGTGTTCTTGGGCTAAATTAGAAAAACATAATATGAATAAAACAATTGTCACACAGTGAAACATTGTCATCATGGTTTTCTTGAGCTGAATAAAAACATAAGAAAGAAAAACATAGACAAAATATTAAAAAAACAACAACAAAACCTCCTTTACACAACTTATAGAACAATTAAAATCCCAGTTTAGCGAACGTATAGATCTACTGGTTTTCTATAACGTTATGTAAACACACTCTGTCAGTGTCAGGTAAAAAGTGTTAAAAAAAGAGTTCACGATATTTCTCCCTCGTGTATTCTCCGATCAAGTTGATACTTTAAAAGTAGTAGGCCCCTATTTATTGTACCTAAGAAAACAAGAATCAGTAAATAAAAATACACATTTAGTCAATTAATTATTGGTAATTAATATTTTAATTGATATCGAACAACGGAAATAACTCGCAAATTATTGAAAGATATTTTTGCGATTAGATATTATTTTTACCAATTGTTTTTGTTTAGCGCAACTTCATGCTATTATAGCGTTCTCAGTGTGCTATGATCCTATCACTGGACCAGTAGGGAAAGGGGGAGGATAAAGGGTGTAGAATTGTTAATGTTACCACGATCGATTTTTCAATGCATTTTAAAACAAATAGTCGAACTGAAGGACTCAATCCTCCCCAAGCCAATACACTGACCACTGTGCTAGCGAAGTGCTTATGAAAATAGAAGATTTCATAGCTATCTTTTAAAGTTATCTAGTGTTAGTTTTAAATATTTAAGCGACGACTTAATTCTCTATAAAAAGTATAAAGGAGACTAATTCAACATATATTACCATATCTATCAAGTACAATTTCTTTCCATCTTTTGAAAAAACAAACAAAATAGTTATTACAATTGTTTATTTAAAAGTCATTTTAAAAATAGATATTTTTGTTTTTTCAAGTACAAGAAATAATTGTGCAAAGTTTAAAATTAATCCGATATAGGGTTTGGGATAAATAACGTGTACATTTTTTTTACTAAATAGACAGAGTGAGTTGATATAAGCTTTGTAAAATAAATATTCATTTAGATGCCAACCTGATAAGGTTCATTTTCTGGAACTGTATTTATCTGTCTAGAGTCCAACATTCTAGAGGGCTCTTTCATCCCGTAGTTGCTCATAAACTTTGTAACTTCGCTCTGAGAATTATTTGCGTTTTTCTGACTGCCTTGCTGCATTCTGCTGCTATAAGCATTAATGGCGGAGTTCTTTCTCAGCCCCTCGCGTCTGATGTTGTTGACTACGTAGCCGTTGTAGTTCTTGGGTCTTTGGAAATCTCTGAACTCTCTTGTTCCGCTGGGCTTCTTCATGGGATACTTGGTTAGTGTGTTCGCAGAGTTCTTGGTCATGCCTCGAGTGTCTGCTGCTGTCGTCTGGAATCTCTTTGTGCTTACCTCCTGTGTTGACGTCTGTTCCCTGGACTTTGAGTTCGCCGCTGATGACATATTATACTTGTTTCTTCTGGGACCCGTTTGGCGAAGAGAAGAATACTTTTCATATCTTTCCTTGTTACGATCTTTTCCAGACATGACTGGTGCGTTGCTCTGAACTAAATTGGAGTCCTCTTTACCTTGGATAACCTCCGGAAGCTTGCTGTCGCTTGTCTTGTCTTTTTCCCACCATTGTAGCCTGTCGTTGTCGTCCAGAATTTTCTCGGCTTTGTCGCTCTCCCTAACATCGTTGTTTGGTGAGGACTTCACGTCCTGAAAAGTATTCGGTGTTTTCAATAATGCTTTTTCATCATTATTTCGGCGTTTGTCGGCAATCTCTTTGTTCGAAATGTCGCTGATCAATGGCTCAGTATCTTTGTTCATAGGGGTATCATCTTTTGCGTTCCTATTCAAAGAAATTGATTTATCATCATTAGACGGGGATTTATTCAACGAGTCTACGCCTTTGCTGTTTGAATCTACATTCGAGTTGCTGTCATCGTCATTGCTTTTTACAAAGGAGCTCTTAGAATTACTTGATTGTCCAACTTCCGTGTTATCGTTTCCGAAGCCTGCCTTTCGTTCGTACCATTTACTTGAGCTCTTGCCGTTCGCATCAGTTTTTTTCGGCTCCTCGGTCGGCAACTCGGTGGTCAAATCGCGTGTGACGCTTCGGTGAATCTCGTCCAGCTTGGACTTGATCTCGGCAACGACTGTGGAATTCCGAAGCAGGTTTCGAATTTTCGTCCAGTCCCTAATGTCTGGGGTGAAGCTGCTTATAGACGGCGGCTGCGAGAAACCTTTGTGTGGCATTTCGTTTTCCGCTAGCTTATTAATTCTTCGGTGGGAGTGTTCCGTCTCACTCTGACCTGGTGCATGCCGGTAATGGTATATTTTCTCAGGGGTCGGGTTGTGCTTAAATGTTTTTAATGTCAGTTTGGAGTGGTATGGCTGGGAGTCAGGTTTCTCAGTTTCGTATGGTAAGTTGGAGTCGGAAACCTTGTTTGCTTGGCTCGTTGTTTCCGTAGCATTCCGTTTTCCTTCTTGAGCATCCTCAGAGATCTCGTTTTTCAATGACAGTTTCTCAGATGTCTGCTCATCCACAATAACATCTTCTTTTTTGCTCATTTTAATACTTTCTAAATTGTCTTTAAGTGCAACATCTGGATTTCTTTTGTTCAAATCAAGATTCCCTTTATAGACGGGTGTGTCGGATTCGCCCACCAGTTCATTATGAACGACGTTGAGAGATTCACCGTGGTACTTACGCCCGGAATTGGGGAATTTGTGCTTTTTGAAAGTCTTGATTCCGCTGCTTGATGGCGCGGATGTTGTTGTGGTGGTAACTGACCACCAGGGTTTGATGTTCTTGTAAGAAGATCTGGCCGGTAGATTAAAACCACGAGACGATGTTTGCGGTGCGGTCGTCGTGATCTCTTCGTGGTTCCTCGTACTTGTCACGTACTGTGTAGTGGTGCTTTTTTCAAGAAAACTGTTTAAATTGACAAAATCCTCTTCTTTCGTGGGGGACTGAGCTTCGCTTGCCCTGTTATTCTTCTCGTTCTCAGTCTTAGAATCCGTTGTTTGGACCTTTTTGTTTGCTGTTGTAGTTTCTACAGTTAAGCCACTATCCTTAGATTCTCGCCTTTCTTGTACGAGCTCGTCAGATGGTTGATTATAGTGAGATTTTCTTTTTTCTGAAGATCGGAGAGACACAGTGGCTTCTTCAACGTGCGACGCTGGTGTAGCCGTAGCCGTTGACTTGCTTGTAGTTGGGCCGTCCCACCACTTGCTGTCTCCACTTTTTTGCAAAGCACTTTCTGGTTGTTGAGCTCTTTTGGGCTTAGCGTTTATCTGATATTTTTTATTGGCTTTCATATGCGACTGCTTAATGCTGGCGATTTCGTCGTCGTCAAATCTAGAGTACTTTGAGATCTTAGGAATTCTTTCATAATTGCGACTTAGTTTTTCCTTTTGCGAAGCGAACGGTGACAGAGATTTGTATGGGGTAGAGAAGAAGTGTCTTCTTGCCGCTTTCCTTCTTAGCTTCATCTGGTTTAAGCTGTATGGTATTGTTACCTTTGCTAAAATTCTACCACCCTCGCCTTCATTGCTAGGAAGATTTTCGTTAACCTGTTCTGATGAAGTGTCATCAGCTTTAAGCTCGGAAGATTCTTTGTCGAAGAAAGAATTTTGTTTCTGGTTTTCTAAAGACTGGATGTTGACGGATACTAGGTTGTCGGAGTCCTCATTGGCCGTTTCCTTGATTGGCTCCTTTTTCTCTATCATTAGTCTTGAAACCCATCCGGGTGCATCCGTCCCTGCCACAACTGTAGTTCGCCATCCTTCGAGCTCTTCAGGATGTAACGTGACGTATCTGCCGAAAGATGGATTTTTGTTTGCTACTTGGCTGGCTACAGTCTTGGCTTTATCAACAGACTGTGTTTCATCGTCCATTTTCTTGTCTTCAATTAGTTGTGCAACACTTTTTGAAAATGGAACTGCATTAATCATCTGTGGCTTGGAATACGTTGTTCGTCGTTTCGGCTTGCCTTTGATTCCTGAGGTAGACTTTTCTTTTGGTTGGTTTGGATTGTTCATCTCTTGCGCCTTAATATCAGTGAACCAGGGTGTGTCACTAGCCTCTGCCAAAGAAGCTTGTTGAATTAAAGAATGGCTGGTAAGGCTCGACTTGGGCGAATATTTAATGAATGTCGGGTATTGATAGGCAGTTTCCTTTGGAGGCTCAAATACACTAGAAGAAGATTTTAACGGCGAATTTCTTTTAGGTTGACCCCTAGACCTTTGTCCAAGTTTTCGGATCACTGGAGTTCTTTCCGTTGAAGCAGGTTTGTCGATTGTGATTACAGGTCGAATGGACACTGCGTTAGATGACAGGTTTGTCTGAGAACTGGCAAACTTTTGATGCACTTGCTTTAGCCGCTCACGGAGCTGTGCGCCAGTGTTGTGGATGGTGATGCTTCTTTGCTTGTGCTCTGGCTTTGCTGACGTTTTCTTATCACTTGCTCCAACTTTAGGCGCTAATAAGTTAGCATGAAGAGGAACAGCCATGGGCTTCTGGAACAGTTCCTTGTCCAGGTCAGAATAAGGAGCTGGAGGTATTCTAATCACCACTGGGGCATTGATGATGCTCTGTTGATCAGTTTTCAAATCAATGATGTCAGATTTCTTTCTCATTTCGTCTTTGTTGATTATTTCTGTGTCTGTTTTAACCACGTCCGAGTCGTTTTTATTCTTTGGGACAGTGTTTGGAGCTGTTTCACCTTTAAGTGCAGTGTTCGAAGATTGAATAGCCTTGCTGTTGCTTTCACTTGAACTATGTGCTGTCTTGCCCTGGCTGAGGGTAGAGGTTTCTTTTGATACTTGATCATCCTTTACTTGTGCCAATTCCTTATCTCTAGAGACTGTCTTTTTTAGATTGTCTTTGTCTTTCTCTGATAGTTCTGTTAGCTGGAATTAAAATAAAGAAAAGGGCTATTAGGTATATGAGCTGATATTATGCAAATAATGATTGTGATTCCTTATAAATATATTAATATTTTTATAATAAAGTAAATAGATATAGAAAGTGTGGTTTGAGTGGTAAAGTTATCACTAACAATTTTTTGTAGTTATATAATGATAATTTTATGATAATTTAGTAATAAATTTGCAAAGTCTTAAAGTTCATTTGCATATGATAGGATAGGAAGAATTAATATTTCGATGATTTTATATGATTAATTTTTTTTGGGATAATATGCTGACAATCTATTGATATTTTTCTGCTAAAATTTAACGATGCTCTATAGGTAATTTACTGACACTTTAGAGATAATAATAATAATAATAATAATAATAATAATAATCTTTATTGTCCGTAAGGAAATTTGTCTTACAATTTGTGCATTATACAAAACAAAACATTATTTAAAACATGATGATAATATGCTAATAATCAATAGGCCTATATCAATGAAACTTTGCTAGCAATTGATAATTATTTAATGATAAGTTTATTTTAGTTTTACTACTTTATGAAAACTTACTAATTGATAAATGAAAGATAATATTTTGTACATTTACTGAAAAATTGTATGATTCTAATATAATTTATTGCCATATTTATATTTAACAATAGTTTAATGATTTTCCGACTGTTTACTTATAATCCTAACCAATATTTAGATAATATCTTAGCAATAATTTTCTTAACGGCATAATCTTATTTGCTGGTAATGTAACGATTATTTTATCGTATTTTTAAAGCATTCAAGGATAATCTGTTGAAAATTTTTTTTTTCTTTCTAAAAATTCTTGACTTAAAAAAAAAGGTTTACTTTGTCGGAAGAGTGTTTTAGAGCGTCGTCTTTGATTCCTTCAATGGAGTTTCGGATAGCATTCATCATTGGGTACTTCACACCATTGCCGAATTTCCCGGAGAAGTCGTCGCCATCTATCGCCCAAACCATGACTCCGGCCAACTTCTTTTTCTTGGCAAAGTTCACCTGAAAATATGAAATTACATGTGCGATCATGTTTGGGTCAAGGTTATTGATCAGGAACATCTTCTCATTGGACGCTGACTGCAGAGCTAGAGATGAGGATCCTAGCAATGGAATTGAGATGCTACAGAAGGATCCTAGGTATCACATTTAAAGACGGCATCACAAACCAAGAGATTAGAGACAGCGATTGGACCCCATGATGACCTGCTAACTATTGTAAAAAAAAAAACGCAGGCTAAAAATCTTTGGTCATATCACAAGTTCGTCGGGACTCGCAAAGACCTTCCTTCAGGGAACAGTACCAGGAAAAAGAAGAAGAGGCAGGCAGAGAAAGGGATGGGAGGATAACATAAAAGAATGGACGGGCATACCTTTGAATGAGGTTCTAAGGCTAAGGACAGAGAGGAATGGAGAAGAATAGTCGACGAATCTTGCGTGGTGCCCCTACGGTCTAACAGATTAAGGGATAGGTAAAAAGTAAAAAAAGATCAATACATTCATTTAGAATGGAACTGTTCTTGACTTAACTATTTTATATTGTTCGATTACTTTCAACATTCATTTAACTAAGTAATAATTTTTATAATTCCTTTCACTTGCAATGATGATAATATTCGTTATTAAACAAATTAACGAAATAACATTGCCTTGTCAACGGATCAATAAGGGATCATGAATCGATGGGTCTTAGTGCATGAATGGGCTCCGTCCACTATTTACCGTGTTCTGCCGACACCTTAAGGAAGCAAAATATAAAAGAAAATCATTTTTAAAACAAAAACAAATCTAAGGGGAAGAACCACAAAATCACTGTCACATATCTCAGTACCGCAAGAATAAGCTCTCTTTTTGTATATTAAAAAACAAAATTAAATAATCACCACTAATTGATTGATTAATTTTGTTTTCACTCATTGTCGTCGAATACGAATAATTATGCGAAATTTTAATATGAATAATTATGCGAAATTTTAATATGAATAATTATGCGAAATTTTAATATGAATAATTATGCGAAATTTTAATATGAATAATTATGCGAAATTTCAATTTGTTCCGAGAGTGGGTGTGGGAGAAATCACGTGTACAAGATTTGTACGAGACATACGGACTGAGTTGATATAACCTTTGTAAAAACAAGGTTCAGTTTAGTTTAGTTTTATCGAGTGTTCACACGAAGGGAGATTGGTTACACTTTCTCGCACTGAAAATGAGAAATGATTGGATTATTTACCGTGAAACAATTTGACATTTTTGACTATGAGTGGTAGTACTACACAGGGGCGGCCCTAGCAGTGCGCGGGGCCCTGGGCGAGCGTCATGTGCGGGGCCCCTAGCTGTAAAGGTATAATATATATATATATATATATATATATATATATATATTTATATCGTACCATATCTCGCTAACGGGGCTAATACGTCTCTAACGCGTAACAATAACAATACAGTATGTCCGCCTCAAAGCTGTGGGCCTTATTTTTGTAACAAAACATAGAGCATTACGTAGGTACTTATCTTATATAATACAAAAGTTACTTCAAAAAAGATGATTACGTCCTACGCGCCATGCATTCAGTCATGCATATTAACCAATGACTTGAATTTTCGCCATGAATAAGATAAGTGGAATTAATTTGTTTTAGTTGTTTTTTTGTTACTCTTAATAGCTGACATTTTTCTTGGTGAAAAGACATGCTCTAATCTGATTCCCATTTCTGTAATTCATCTAATTCTCTTTGTAAAATTTCTGTATCTCATGTTGTTTTTATTGTCCTATATATTATGCAATCGTGTGCGAATAATTTTACTTTTAATCCTGAACTAATACAATTTAGTAAATCGTTTGTGTATTTTAATTGTTCTGCATTAACAGATGCAAATAAAAAAAGAAAACACTCGCCACTACTAATATTATGTCTCCTCTTTCACTCTGCCGATTGAAGCCAATACGATGTTCTATAAGAATAAAGTGTGCTATAGGAGTTACAGTGGTCCATTCACTTTAGCAGAACCGACTTTTGCGTAAGGTTTGTATTACCGGTTTTCAAAAAAGCATTATAAAAACAAGATTACAAAGACAGTTTGTGTGGAAACACAAACTCAAAATCGGCACACGAAGTGTATCATCCAGGCAGGTAAATAGGCAGGTTTCAATATTTTCAGAAAGAACATCAGAATGAAATTCTATCAAAGACAATGGACAGAGTAGAATGGAGAAAGAAGATTGACAGATCTTGTTTGGTGCCTCAGCGGTCCAGCAGACCAAAGGATAGGTGAAAGTGAATGTGAAGTTCGACGTCCACTTCTCCTACCAGATTATGAGACGCGATAATATTAAAAACTAATCATTCATTGTTGTTTTAAATTATGTCCAACTTATATACATACTAAATACAT
>JADKLZ010001913.1:23148784-23169243 GCA_021533235.1 Biomphalaria straminea
CCTACATTAAAGAGCTTCCCTTTTTAGTTACTATTAATAGTGAATAGTTGTAAAAGGGATGCATTTTTCTGAAAGAAACTGCTTGCCTAAGTAATTTAAAAAATTTGATTCTTCGTTTTCAGAAAACTCAAAAGTAGCCGCTACATCAGAACTTTGAATGGTCTAAAATATTATGATGTCGGATTTGCACTATCTTTTCTAGTTTACGAGATCTAAACGGGATGGACGGACGTACGGACAGACATTCCACACAAAACTAATAGCGTCTTCTCCCCTTTCTGTGACCACTAAAAATACTCCCGCATTGCTCTAATGGCACTAGTGAAGAAGGAGCATTCTTATCATATACGTAAGCTTTTGCTGTACACGTCATCGCCAAACTTGCTGGAAGCTGATACTGTTTATATCCGAAAATATTATACGTTTATGAAATTAAACAGCCAACTGCGAAAATCTGACCTTCTCGTGCGGTCTTAGGACGTATCACCAGCAACAGTCGAGAATACAATGTATTATTGTTTAGTTATTTTAAGTGCTTTAAAAATAAATAGGTGCCGATACTCAGTGATGGATTACCTAATTTTTAACTACAGATAAATTATTAATAAACGCTAAAATACAAGAACATTAATAATTTTCCCCCACATTGAAAAAAGTGAAGTAGGCCTTCGCCGTACCCGTGTGACGGCTGTCTTTACTGAAACTGAAGCAGTACAGGTATTTTGAATTTAAAAAAATGAAATTAAGAGCTTAAATGGCAATTGGTATAAGAAATATACTACGAAAATATTGAGTAACAAGTCCTTGTTTATGATCACTCATTTAGTTTTCGACGTTGGTGACAATAAAATCTCCCAGCGCGGGGCCCCCCTCAGGCGCGGGGCCTGGGGCGGTTGCCCCACTTGCCACCCCCTAAGGCCGCTACTGGTACTACATGTCAAGTGGCGAAATATTCGCTAAGTTCGATTATTTCTGTAACATGTAATTATTTTGAATAAACAAATTGAACCTTGCGGACTATATATTTGATGCAGGAAAAGAGAGAGAAAGAGAAAGAGAGAGAGAGAGAGAGAGAGAGAGAGAGAGAGAGAGAGTGAGAGAGAAAGAGAGAAAGAGAGAGACAGAGAAAGAATGAGAACGAGAGAGTGAGAGAGAAATAAAGAGAGAGGGAAGAGAGAAAGAGAGAGAGAAAGTGAGAGACAGAGAAAGAAAGAAAGAGAACGAGAGAGTGAGAGAAAGAAAGAGTGAGAGAGAGAGAGAAAGTGAGAGAGACAGTGAGTGAAAGAGAGAGAGAGAGAGCTTCTTTGTTCCTATAGCGACTTACTTTAGCTGTAATACTTGCTTCATCATCAAAGCCAACCCAAAGTTTCTCTGATGGGCTGTAGGCGTAAGGAACCAGCTCATTCTCCAACCATTTCTTCTCATACTTGCCTGACTTGAGCTTTTGGAGAATCTGGGAACGTTCAAGTCAGTTAGTGACAACAAGTTACAGATAGATTCACGTTTTTAAACATGCATTTAGACACTACCAACTCTTCATCCAAAAAGAAAGCTTTTTGTCAGTGTTGATCAAGACAGTCAGTGGGTATAATATTATAGAAAATGTGAATTGATGAAATACTATAGATATTGTAGATTTTCATTATTGAAGGTAAATCTATAAATAGCAATCTTTTTGGTGTATCTGGTGTACAGAATAAAACAAGGGTGGATAACCTTTTTTTTCAAGTTTTATGATTAATTTTGTTGACTTTAAGCACTGCTGAATTAAACTTTTTTTTTCTCCTTCAGTTTGTTTCTTTTATTTCTTTGGCAACATTCAAGCTTTATTTTAGCGTTCTTAAGTTAACATTGTGGGGTTTATACAATTACAACAACCAGAGGGGCGTAGCTAAGAGTTTTCCATTGTTTTGGGGGCCCTTGGGGCTTGACTTCTTTGGAGTCCTCTGCATTTTGCGTAATATTTAATTTTTACTGTAAAAAAACTCTCATTTGGGGGCCACCTCAAGTGGAGGCCCGAGGGGAATTTTCAAACTCTTCTCCCCTCTTCCTCTACCCTAGTTACGCCGATGACAACCGTGGCTATGAGCAACATAAAAAAACCCAACTACTTGAAAGAAAAAAAAAACCTAAACCTGTAACATTTCCATTTTCCCTTCAATTCTCTTCAGGAACTATTATATGCTACATAGTTTTACCTCATAATAGTTGAGCGTGTCTGGGTTGGCTGAACCGCAACTTTTATCTCCCGGTTCGAATCCCTTATTGCACAGCTTGAACGTCTTGCCGTACAGTGCTAGTCCCATGACAAGTTTGTTAGGATCGGCTCCAAGCTTCAGCCACAAATTCACTGATTGTTCCTGTCAATGCAAACGAACGTGTAAGCATTTAGTCTAGACAGCGTAATAGTATCGTAGGCCTACTATTATTGGCTTGGAAGAAAGTCTTTGCAGTTTTACCCAATAACGTAGAAATTTGCGTCACTCGATGTTTCGTAATAACGCCATAATTGAATATACTAATTCCAAAATTAAATGTCTGAACGTACCAATTTACATTTAGAACAAACAGAACACTTAAGAAACTCTTCAGATTCGTAGTCTTTATCCGATCGTTCATTTTCGTAATTATAAAAAAAATCCCAAAATGACTTCGGATATATAACCTTTCTTTCGGAATTATTAAACCGAGCAAGGCTCGGCCACCTGATATTTATTATTATAGTAGTAATGCTAACGATGACCTGCTAGCCACTGTCCAGAAATGCAAGTTTAAGGTCTATGGAAACATCACAAGGTCCTCAGGGCTAGCAAAGACCTTCCTTTAAGGAACAGTGTCACACTGTGCAAACGACCTACAGTAATCTAACAGAGATGTCAAACACCTTACCACACCACCATGTCATCATTCTGTATTGTGCTGTCAAACATCTTTCTTTATAGTTATAATGTTTTGTTTGGTATAAATGCATAAATTGTAAGAGAAATTTCCTTATGGACAATAAAGATTATTGTTATTATTATTATTATTATTATTATTATTATTATCTTGAATGTCTTGCCGTACAGTGCTAGTCCCATGACTATTGAAATCAACGAAACACATATTGGTGTAGACCATCTTACCACATTAAGCGAGTCTCCTTTGCCTTCCATCCATTTCTCCCCACCGATTAGCGGAGCATGATGACCTATGATAGGACTCCATGACCCGTGAAGGTCGTAGCTCATCAAGTTAAAGAAGTCCACGTACCTGTAAATGAGATTTGATTCATGAGAAAATAAAAATTGTTTTAAATTCTAAGTGGATACAGCAAACATAACGTATTTTTTTTTTATTATAAATTGTAAATTATCTTATAAGAAAAAGATTTCCTATCCACGGAGATTATAATAAAACAGCTTCTGTACATCTACGTTGTTGGTTGTTTTAGCAGGGAGTGCTTCTGTACTGTGCAATAATTGTCATTCGAGAGCTGCGCTAGATCGGACACTTATCCTGCTAAAGGCAATCCTTGTAGGCCAGCTTAAAGAAGGACGGTGCCCCCCCCCTTCCCCTGTATTTGCCGAAGACAGGCGCAGAAAAAAAGGAAAATAAAACTTAAATAGAAACAACAATTGGAAAAATATGCTGGTTGCAAATGGGTTTGCGTAGTTATGTGAGAAACACTGCGCTCATCTTAAATCTTCGGAATCAAAGACATTGCCATTACTATTATTATGTTACAAACGAACGAGTATTCTTTTTTTAGATAGTTAGTTTAGTCTTTTAGAAATGCGCACTTTTTGGTACCGACATTGAACGCACATTTTATGACGACACAGACTGTAGGGTTAGAGGTTAAGATCGACGTAATAGGATTTCAGTTACTGCTAGGCTCTTGGGGTGATCAGACATATTTTATCTTCTGACTAGACTGTGGCCCATCTTGTAAATAAAGTTATTGTTAAATTTTATCTCGAAGTCAACTTAGTTATTCAAGTTTTGTTCGTGTTATGTGATGTCTTCTCTACGATACTCGCGAAATTGAAATACATCTTCACAAGAAACACACGCACCTAGGATCCTGAAGTAACTTAGAAATAAATCAGCTACAGCAAGAACTAACATTACAACAGAGAGAGAAGATCATTACACTTTCTTTGGCGCAGCCAGGGTCTAGTTTCGTTAAAACGAAACAAAATTCATTGTTGTCCCTTTATCAGTGTCCAGGAATTTTCTGTGGTGTGGGGGGTATGCAACACTACCGCCCTCTGAATCAGTACTGCCCTTTGAAGGCAAAAGAGAGTCTTCTTAGGAATGTTAAGGGTTTTATAAGATATCTGTGAGGTCAGTTGTCATTATTCCCTCGGTTAAAATAACAATGGGGTATATTGTTATTTTATAGACAACTTCAATTAACGCTTTATCCCCAAGCTTTGGTTCCTATATTGTAATTATTATTATTGTTATAGTATTATTATTATTATCATCATTATTATTATTAACAAGGATTAAACACATTCGGTTATACTAAAAAATCCCAAACTACGACCCGCGAGCAACATCCGGTTCGAGAAGACACACAACCTTCACACACAATGCATACTTAAGTCCTAGAGCGTCGGTTCTAAAAGACCCAACAACATTTTCTTGGTGATAATGCCCGTGACATAAATGACGGCCCCCCCCCCCCCAAAAAAAAAAAAAAGGTTTAGATGTAATGTTGTTAATTACTTTCTTTAGTGTCTGGTTCTATTATACTAAGAGCAACGTACTAAAGTATAACAAGAAATCTTACTTATTGAGAGTTTTCACGTCATATCCGGAATTTGTCAGACGTTCGCCTCCTGGAACCGCTGCCGAAAGTAAGAGGCGCTCCTTGTTCCTCGTCTTCGCCTCTTTCTCGAACGCCTCTCTCAGTTCCTGGGAACATTGATGTACATGCATTATATTCAATCGCATAGACATCATTATGACTACAAAATAGGAAGAGAAGGAAGCTGAGGCACGACTCAGTGACATATCATCCTTCAACGTACATTAGTTAATGGGAGCCCGCGGAAAGATAGTTCAAGGAAAAGCTGTTAGTCAATGTTAAAAGAAAGATAGGCACCGAATACTGTTTTGATATTCTGCGTAGAATCGATGCTGGCAGTAGAATCGATGCTGGCAGTAGAATCGATGCTGGCCGGTAAGAGTGTGGGGATTTGATTACACGGGTCCAAAGGATTCCGGCTCCCGTAGCGTCAATGAGGCGCAACGTCCATTAGAAGAAGTAGATTAGGCAAATAACGGGGTGCAAACCAGGTCTCTGTCGGGGATACCTTGAGTAAGATCTTTTTTTTTTCTCACTCGGGATGAAGATGAAACAGAGTGCCATGGTTGGAGTGGAAGGCTCTGTGGCGGTGACAGAATAAAGATACGAATACATTCCCCGAGGTTAGCGCATCCTTTGGCCGCTTTAAGCGAACGGGCCAAGAACCGTAGCGCGTTGCGCCATGTATATGGTACAACCCAACCCAATAGTAAAAAAAAAAAGTTCCTCTTTCAGACCTTTAGGTCTATAGGGCAGATGATGTAAAAATCATCTGATTCTGTGGCTTACGGTTAACGAGGGTGTCATGTGGCACGACGACCAACCGCCTTTACTTTTCCCCAACTAATGTCAGGTACCCATTAGAGCTGGGTGGACTCAGAGGAGCCCAAGGATCCCGCAATAAAAATCCCAGCCTTCACCAGGATTCGAACCCAGGACGCGGGTCAGAAGCCAAGCACTTTACCGCTCAGCCACCGCGCCTCATAACCCAATAGTGGCCACTATGATTTAAAAACCTTTAGAGAGGATATGGAGTTAAGAGCTCTCGGTTCAAGCCTAGCCTTTAAATATAAACCTTTTAACGTTCCATAGGGATAATGGCGACAACGACACCGATAACTACTGGTCTTTATCGATGGTTACGCGAACCGTCACCCTCACGTCAACGACGTCAAAGGACTGATTATTATAGCTTTTATATAGCGCTACTTTCATGCTTATAGCATGCTCAGAGCGCTTTGGCCCAATCTCATTTGTGGACCAGTGGGGGGAGGGGGTATCTTGGAGTTGGTTTCCCGTGCTGCCTTTGGGCGCTCAGTAAACACAACTCTGCCCGAGTCGGGTGTCAAACCTCGAGCCCTCTTGTAGGTAGCCAAGCAAGCCAAGCTCAAGCCGCACTTAGCCTCTCGACCACGCTTCTCACTAAAGACGACGACGATGATGATGATGATTCTAAGGCATGACATTAAAAACCATTGTTTAGACCAGTGATGCCCAAACTACGGCCCGCGGGCCAGATCCGGCAAATAAAGTAGAAAATACCCTCTCCAAAAAGATTATTTTACGTACGGTAGGGTCCAAACTTTTTTTCTGATTGGTACAATGACCAATACCATTCTGTTTATGAAATGGGACTAGACGTATAATCTAACAGGAAAAGTGAACGGTTCCTTTTGTGGAACATGATAACAAGCCAATATATTTTATTAGTAAAGAAAGTGTTGTTAAAAAAAGAAATATGGCAGCATTCTTGATTTGAGCCGCGAAAAAAAAATTAAATTTAAACCATGCCTAGAGATTGAAGGATTGAATAGTTGTCACGAACAAAAAAAGATAAGAAAATGAGTCTGTGGTTAAGCTAGATATAATGTTGCTCATATTTTAAGTAGCCAAAATAAAGTCTTTTTTTTCCGAAAGACAGAAAAGAAGAACAACTTCAAACATCTCACTAATGAATGTGTTAGATCCACGGGTCTTAACTTTAGTTCTATTTCATTATGTTTTTGTATCTTTTCGGTCATAAGGCCCGCGACACGAGTGTCGGAAATTAAATTGGCCCGCAGGTCGAATTAGGCTGGGCATCACTGGTTTAGACCGATATTTAATTAGGCAAAGAGTTCGGAAATCGAATGCGCAGATAGCATAGGCAAGTCCTGAAGATGATGAACATTAGCAGAATTGCTTGACCTTTCACTTATCTGGGATCAAGTTGTTAGTTAAATTAAAAAAGAATAACTATTTAGACCAACTTGAACAAGGGCAGTAAATCTTTCTCTGTCTCCTTCTGGACTCCCTCTACTGGCTGGATACTCCCAATCCAAGTCTAATCCATCAAATCCATGAGTACGTAGATACTCAATGGCGTGTTGGATAAACTTCTGCCTACTGGCCTGACTAGTCACCATCTCTGGAAACAAAATATAGAAGAAAAATACAAAGCTATTTGCAATCATTATTCACTGGTTTTCACTAGAACTCTGGCGACCAATGAGATCAGGCAAATTGTATTTTTGTATGTGTTTGCACTGTGAGATCAGATTTACAAGTTCCTTTGATCTTAGCACGTAATAATTGTCATTATTTAGTTAGCAACAGGGATCTTGGAATATACAATACTTGAGATAGTTCAGAATTGAAAACTTATTATGAAATTACCCAATAAATGCAATTAATGATTCCTCTAAACCAGTGGTTCCCAAACTTTTTTGTCTCGTGGACCCCTTGACATGTTTTCTGGTTTTCCGTGGACCCCCTGCTCAAGTTATAGTGATTTTTTAAAAATAATTTCAAATTACACGTTTTGTTTAAATAATTTCCAACCAATGACATGAGTGAAAAAGTAATTTAAACCTACATTTTAAGTTTAATTTATTTTTTTTACAATAAATTTATTAACAAAATTGAAATTTAAACCCATTATTTATCGTTAACTATCACTAAACACATTGAAAACTTTTTTGTTTTTCGTGGATTTTTTAGCCATAATAATTTGAATAAGAAAAGTACATCATTACCAGACTAGTTGATTCTGTCAGCTGTATAGAGAAATATGTTGTTTTCAAAGACTTACATTAAAAGAAAGAAATATTTAGCTATATTCTAACAAAGCTCATGAATTTAGTGAACTCTTCTACAATACCATTGCCCTAACAGAGTTTTCATGGATTGTTCTTAAAAAGCCACCACAAACGAAGGAGCTGGAATACTTATTGAATGGCCCAAATGGAGAAAAAATAATTTAAAAATTAAGTGATTTGATTGATTTTGGGCACATCAGCACAATTTAGGTAAAAATTAAGATCATTATAACTAATGAGCTCTATGACAACCACAGAGAAGAAATAGGAGCACTGGAACTAACTATCAGGCTAGCGAATCAGCAAAGTTCACCAAACAGTAGGCCTACATTTTTTTTATTGACTAATATAAAAATAGTCCTTCAAAGCTTGACAAACTCTAATGCCTCCTAAATAAAACAACTCATGATGCCTGGACTGACGTTCGGTGGTCACCTTGCCTGCTCGCATTTCGGGAGGATTCGGGAGGATTGGGCTAGGATGTAATTATCTACAGAATCTGAAAGAACACCCAAAAGATTTGTTACAAAACATATTGTGTGACCTTGTAAAGCTCAACAACAACAGCAATAACACTGTTCTCCAATGTTTAAATAGAAGAAAATAGAAGGCTGACACACTAGCCAAATGTGACAAAACAAATACACACTTGAACATCGCACTCTATCCGGACATGTGCCCGAAAAATGCTTCTTTATAGGCACAACTCGGTTCATCTATAGACCTTTTAACTATTTGTTGCTTAGAAGAATTCTTAGCAAATATCAGATGAAGGTTTGTGTACAAAATTGTTTTAAAAACTTTAACAGCTGGCTAAATAATTTATTTTTTTCGCCAATTGTATGTCGTTTTCATAATTTCGCAAGATATTTTATGACACAGCAAACCATTATAATTTCCTTAAAATTTGAAAGCAAATATTTTGTCAATAGGGTTTGTTGCTGAACATAAAAAATTATATATGTGTCAGACGCGAATAGCCCAATTTTTCTGTAAAGGAAATTACAAAAGTCATTTCTTCTATATAAAATTCAGCCGCAGAGTGTTTAATAGTTTTTTTCAAATCTTATCAGGGTGGCTTTGTCTCCAACTATCCTCCAGCTTAGGTGGTTTCATGGTGTCGTTACATAAAATGTTGTTCGACAAGAAAAGAAGAAATTTTTTTTAGAAATTAACACCACCGTCTATTTTATATTTAGATTCTGCCATGTTAAATATTACTTATCTCTAGACCAAATTAAGCTATTTAAATGAGGTATTAAAATTTAAAGTATGTTTTTCATTCCAATAGTACAATAAAAATTTAATGGCCTAGCAATAATAAAGTATAAACAATGTATATTTGTATGATATAGTAGGTGATTCCATTAATGTGAGATTTATATTAAACTCAATTCCTTCTTAAATGAGATCCACTCTCGTGGACCCCCATTTGCAAGTCATGGACCCCCAATTCTTTTTTTCCTTTTCGTGGACCCCTTGGTAGTCCTCGTGGACCCCTAGGGGTCCATATGGACCACTTTGGGAATCACTGCTCTAAACAAATGTAGCATAGGGTAAAGGTCAACGGGAAGGTCTATCATTGGAAATAAAATGTAATAGGACTCAAGCACACTACTGTTGAAAAACAACATTATCGCCCTCTATCCATATTTACCTCCCTTCCCAATCTTATTTCGTAAAAGGGACTTATTAAAAATGGAAAAACCCTTAAAGCAAAAACTACAATCTGTTCGATTTCGCGATGTGCTACATCTGTGTGGTCTAATAATGTGCAAAACCAATTGGTCTATGTAAACAAAACCTCTTGAGGACTTTGTGACTTTTGTTCTACATTTTTATAAATATTTAGAAAACTATAGTGTTTCCTTCTATAAAATATATTTTCAAATACAAATATTTATTGCTAAGTCACCCATTAAGAGGGTGTACTCAATTCGTTACTAGTGTAAAGTGTACATCAATAACAGATGTCTACACTTGTTACCAATTGTTATGTACTCAATTGTTAGTTTTAGTTATTTAGCGACGCACCATAGAAGACGCATATTGAACGGTACTAGTGACGCTTGGATAATGTTGGGTTAGAGACTAAAAATGAGTTAGCGATAGAATCTCTAGTCTAGGGTATAGACGTGTTAGTATTGTGACTTTGACTTTGGCCTGTTATCGTTATTAAAGTTATTATTGAAATGTTCATCAAGTATTGACCACATCTGTTTCACTAATTAGAATTTGGTGTCTTGCTCGTTCTGTGTTGTGATTAACTGCATTGAATACACCCGAACACGAAAACCCAAACGCCTGCTGAGTAATTTGATTTAACATAACAATTCATCTGAGGTTGACTCCAAGACAGCCGGAACCACTACACAATACATACTAGTACTAGTATTTATACACCTTGAGATACAAAATATACTCTTGCTCTTAATCCTATCTACAAAATAAATCCTAAAATTTAATATTAAACTTGGCCACTATTAAAACAATTTTATATTAATAATACAAAACTTGACCCTAACCCCAACAATGCAGGGCACTAATCAACAAATCGTTCACAAATATGTTACAAAAAGTATCTGATGTTTCTTGCGTTTTCGGCCCCCAACAAAAAGACGCACAGTTAAGAGACATACCTGTGAAAGGTTGTGAACCATGTGTCCATCCGCCTACAGCCAACAATGTCTTTAGTGTGGGATTCTTTTCTTTGAGTGCGTTGAATTGTTTATATAAAACTGGAAATACAAGAAATGTGAGTCAACAATCCAAATACTAAATGTCCAGCTTTTTTTTTTCAGACCTAAACTTGAAAATAAAAAACTAGTAAGTAAAAAATAAAAGTGTTTTTATGTAAATGTTGAAACTTACAAGGATATTGAAGATCGTTCCATTCGTAAGGGGCGAGAACTCCCTTGTCTATCTTTGCAAAAGCGAAAATAAGATGTGTGCAGATATGGGGGTCGATGTCTGTAGGGAGGAACTTCCCTTGGTCGCGCCTGTACTGACTCCAGTTGGTGTAGTAGCAGACTCGTTTGTAGCTGTCGGGGTGATCTACCGGTGAGGAGAATAAGAAAAAAGGTAACTTTCAGTGAATCGTTCTCGTGTTTCCAAATGTAGCATTACAAAACATTACTATTAGTTTATTGAAGAGTTTACTACACTACCAGTAAAAAAAGTAAAGTTCCCCTTTCATACCTTGTGGTCTATAGGGCAGATGATGTAAAGGTCATCTGATTCTGTGGCCCACGGTTAACAAGGGTGTCATGTGGCCAGCACAACGACCAACCGCCTTTACTTTTCTCCAACTAATGTCAGGTACCCATTAGAGCTGGGTGGACTCAAGGGCGCCCGAAAATCCCGAAATAAAAATCCCAGTCTTCACCAGGATTCGAACCCGGGACCTCCAGTACGGAAGCCAAGCGCTTTACCGCTCAGCCACCGCGCCCTCACTACACAACTATTAACGTTTTTTTTTAAACAATTCAACAAAATACAAGCGTATAGTCTTTGTAATTCATACAAAGCTCTCTATTTATTTTACCACGTCTCCTTTTTGTGCTGGTCCTTTCAAGTAAACAGTTTTTAAATGAGCAAACCTCCTAGAAGTAAAACTCTGAATTCAAACCTCTGCTGCCTTGCAGCTATATCATTAGAAAGTTTCGGACCGTTCGGGAGTAAACCCTGAGGAAAAAAAACAGGATCTGGCGACCCTCAGGCACTTTGCAGCACTCAGTGCTACACCCTTGCAGAGCATGCGACGTCGCTGACCCCAAATATGCCGCTCCTTTGGATACATCAGCTACGTGGAGAGGGGGGAACTGATGTGTGGGCGACATCGTTCCGAGCATAGCTAATGCTCAGGCATTCATCTCATTTCAACGAGATGATCTAAAATCGCTTCGCAACTGAACGAAATTCTGTGCCGACTCAATGCTTTCATTGAATTTTCATTTTGCTGCCGCTAAGGTGGCCGAGCCAACCCCACCCCCAAAGTTTGATCGCAACTCTATAGTGACTGTTATGGAGCATAATGAGCATATGGGCAAGTGATGACACATGAGCACGATTCTGATAAAGGCGAGATGATTTGGTCACACAGTTGATGATTTCATTGTCTGAAGTCTGAAGAGCATACGAAGTGCTTGTTGCCAATTTAGTAGTTTTTTTTTCAAGCCTATTGTTAAAGCTCTTTTAGCCCTCCCTGTCTGTTAGAACCGTAAGCTGCCAGCATATTGAAAGAAATGTAATTTGCTCAAAGATGACACAAAACTTATTTTTTGTTTCTGATTAGCAATGTGAAGAAAAAACAAAGAAATAACCAAGCCCGATGATTATATAGAACTAATGGTAAACCTATATATCACTACACACAGGGCCGGTCCTAGCAATTGCGGGGCCCTATGCGAAACTGATTGCGCGGGGCCTAGTCTGGTTGGGAATAAGGATAATAAGTGAAAATTAAGATTTTGTATTAGAAAAGTACAAAATTGCGGTCAAATTTACTTGACATAACGAGCCTTGTAACCTAGGACACATTTATATGCCAGTGACTATAAAAGTAAATAAGTTATTGGAACTTTCGATTAAGGTGAATATTCGCCCGATTATTACATTTTATTACATGAAAGCTAACATTGCCTTTTTTTCTGTAATCGCGCATAGGATTAGCATTTTCCGCAATGCATGACACCCATACATTTTAATTTGTCTTGTTTATTTTTCAGGACATTTGTATGAGTTTTCTAGAGATTTTAATAAACTCAGGAGATTTCCAGTAATCTTTCGTATATATTTTGCAATTTAAGAATTACACCTAGAATTAGCGCGGGGCCTATGAAAGCGCGGGGCCCACAGCGACCGCATAGGTTGCAGTGGCCTAAGACCGGCCCTGACTACACATATGTATAGGCATTACAACTAAGTAAATATGTAAGCTTTAACCGATATGTACCAGCGAATCGATACATCTATGTAGCCTTACAATTATAAATAAATGTATTATTATATCTTGTTCATTGTACAGCTATCCCGCACTCCCCCCAGATGATCCGCTGTGTTAGACTAATGTATTGTTGCTCCTATGGATACACCTATGGATACACCTATGGATACACCTATGTAAAGGGCCATTTAGTTTTAATTACCTTTAGAGTTCTTAGCCGTCACAACAGAGACCATAGCAAAGGTCAATGACGCACACAGGCATAAACAATCTGAGAGTCGAATAGAGAGTATCATGGTATCTGAAATAGTGACATGGTATAGAGAGTATCATGGTATCTGAAATAGTGATATGGTATAGAGAGTATCATGGTATCTGAAATAGTGACATGGTATAGAGAGTATCATGGTATCTGAAATAGTGACATGGTATAGAGAGTATCATGGTATCTGAAATAGTGACATGGTATAGAGAGTATCATGGTATCTGAAATAGTGACATGTTACAAGAAGCATCAATCTTTAATCTAAAGTGTACGTCAAAGATAAACGTTCGAAACATAGAGAGTTAGTTGTATCTATAAAATCATGTTAATTAAATTATCTCTATTCAAGTCACACTTTCAGAGTCGAACCTTCTGGGTGGGGACTAAGTCTGGATGGGCGGACGCGATTCTCGAAGACGGCTGTATCGTTTTTTTAAAGAAATTTGACAGTTGATGTACATCATTGGGAAAAAAGAATTACTACCTCGTTGGCCAAACAGAGAAAACTCTACTAAGACCGTTGTAATATTCAGAGTAAAAAATAATAATTTTAATTTAGTAAATATTTAACGTCTTTGGCTGTATGGCGATCTAATGGAAGATAGAAGAGCCGCTGGTCGCCCACTCTTACGTTATACAGATGTATGCAAACGGGACATGAAGCTCTTTAAGATCGACACCAGCAACTGGGAAGAGGTGGCACTAGATAGATCCACATAGAGAGAGAGCATAAAGGAGGGGTCTTTGATTGCAGATGCCATACACAACAGAAGCAGAAAGAAGGGTGAAAGTGCAACGGCGCCTGGTGACTACACATGCCCAACCTGCGATCGCAGCTGTGTATCAAGGATCGGCCTCTTTAGTCACACAAGAGCTTGCAAGGGGAAAAGATCGTCTCTAGAGACGTAAAATGCCACAGATTTAACGGCTTTGGGTATTTCCGTACGTAGGCCCCATTAAATAAAAAGTTTAATCTTAATCTTATATAATACAGACGTTACTTCAAAAAGAAGATGATTACGTCCTACGCGTCATGCATTCAGTCATGCATATTTACCAGTGACTTAAATTCTGCCAAGTCACTGGTTTTCCTGGCTAGCTCAGGCAAATCATTCCATGCTCTAATGGCACTAGGGAAGAAAGAGCATTTGTACAGATTTGTCCTAGCATATGGGACGAGGAATGTGCCCTTATCTTTGTGTCTTTCTGAGTATTTTATTAAGTTTTGTTTTTGTATTTGGAGATTATGGTTCAGTGTTTTGTGTATAATTGCTACTTTACTCTTAAGTCTTCTATATAGTGATGGTAACGCCGTTGGTACATCGAGGGACGGTTCCAAAGTAACCTACAGGTTCGATCCCTGTCTTGCGGAACATTTTTTAAAATTATTTTTTTTATATATTTTATTACATTTTAAGTTTATAATAGTGGTATATTGTCGTTAAAAAAAGTATTTTACAATATTGTTTTTCTTGTTCAATCTATCATGCATTGATTATTGAAAGCGAAGTAGTAGTCTTTACATAAAGCTTTATAACGGACGAAATTATTTTTGTTTAAAACATTCTGTTTTGTTACCTGTTTTTTTTTAACAAGTTCTGAGTTCCTAACTAATTCCCTAGCATCTTTATATAAAATATCAGGTGGCCGAGCCTTGCTCGGTTAAATAATTTATACTAAAAAGGTTATATAACACTGCTACTCGTGCTACAGCCTATGGAAGGAAATGGCCTGCTTTTACACATCCCTCCATTCAGATATCTCCTGGGCCTTTCTTTACCACACCCTAACGGTTACCCTTAGTTTTTTTTTTCTGAGGTTTATAGTTAAATCAAAAGTGGCTGCAGAATAGCAAACTCGTTGACCGCTAGCTAGATATCTTGTTCAGTGGATATATTTTGCCACATCCAGGGCAAGCATAACCATTGTCCTCCGGTGGTCGATTAAGATTTTCTTTTCGCGTCTGTGTCTGTCCTCGGCAGCCAATTTTCTGTTGGGCTCAAATATGTATCCTTGGCCTTTGTATAGAGGGAATTGTTTAAGTCCGACATTTACTCTTGACAGAGCAGTAACCTGTATGAGAGAAGAATCTCAGACAAACGCTTGCCAAAGGCGGTCTTTTTTTTTTTTTTTTTTGGTGAGCTAATTAGAGTTATGCACATAAATCAAATTCTTCTATCAATTTGTTGAAACTTTTGTAAACACTTGAACTTCTTCAGATAACCACGTGCTTGATTTCTGTTCTTGATAGCTGTTCAGTTACAAATTAACGCATACACGGAAATAAACCTTCAACTACGGTGCGCAAAATGTTGTGTCTATTCATTCATCGATTAAACTTGTTGCTTTAGTGAACGGATGTAAGCCAGTGACGTAGGAGGTGTCAAGTTTTTTTCCCTTTGACGTCGTGGGAAAAAATTTCATTCATAAATTCTCCATGTCATTCATAAAACCTTCAAACCAAAATAAGTTTTTCCATAATGAGACATTTTTCAAACTGATATAACGGTCGAACTCGAGTTTTCCCGATGTGGCCAATGAGCTGAGAATTTTTTTCTCACTAACATTTAGATACGTTGAAATTTTAAAGAAAATCGTTAGAGCCGTTTTCGAAATAGAAGAAATATATATATATATATATATATATACAAGAATTGCTCGCTTAAGAGTATAGGATTGGTCCTTTTGAAATGTTCCACTAGATATAAGAATGAAATAGGATATTAGTAGTGCAAAAAATGCCATTATCTTAATTGTTTTGAAGAACTGTTACTCTGTGTAATGATAACAAGAAAATAGAATAAACAAGGTTACAGCAACAGTTTGTGTGGAAACACAAACTCTAAATTGGCCCCCGAAGTGGTCCACCCAAGCAGGTAAAAAGGCAGATTTCAATATTTTCAGAAAGAAAATTAGAATGAAATTCTATCAAAGACAAATGACAGAGAAGAATGGAGAAAGAAGGTTGACAGGTGATCCTGGCCTAACTGATGTCTTATAATGAATATCTAATCGATCTAACTTTTTTTGTAAAGAGTCACATCCTCAAAAAAAAACAACAAAAAACATTTCTGTAAAAAAAAATAATTAATTATACTGTTATTACTTCTGAGCACTAAAGTTTACGTGATAATATGATAACTACTTATCAATTGTTGTTTTAAATAATGTCCAACTTATATGCATACTAAATAGATTTATTTTCTTTAAAAATAATAAAACTTTTCTGTACTAGCTAGTATGATAGAACTTACATAACTTACATAACTTAGCGATAAAAATGTAAGTTCCCCTTTCAGACCTAGTAGTCTATAGGGCAGATGATGTAAAGGTCATCTGATTCTGTGGTTCACGGTTAACGAGGGTGTCATGTGGCCAGCACAACGACCAACCGCCTTTACTTTTCCCCAACTAATGTCAGGTACCCATTAGAGCTGGGTGGACTCAAGGGCGCCCGAAAATCCCGAAATAAAAATCCCAGCCTTCACCAGGATTTGAACCCGGGACCTCCAGTACGGAAGCCAAGCGCTTTACCGCTCAGCCACCGCGCCCTCTATAAAAATGTAATAAAACAAAGAAAAAAAAACCGTTGCATCAGAACTTTGAATGGTCTAAAATATTATGTTGTCAGATTTTCACTATCTTTTCTAGTTTACGAGATCTAAAAGAGACGGACAGACATTCCACACAAAACTAATAGCGTCTTTTCCGATTTCGGGTGCCGCTAAAATCAAATCTCCCCCCCCCCCCCATTGCTACGCTATTGATACAGATGCAAGCAATCATTTTCATACATCAGAAAGAATAAACTGAGGTCGCGAGTGTCATCTTCCAATCGGAAGAAATGTCTCTGTCATTCATTCCAGTGTTACTATTACAGATCTGGTGAAAAGTCGAAATTATCCTTAATTGTGTCATTTTGTTCATTATAGATATTATTAATTTTTAAAACTATCGTGTTCATATATTTTTAGTATTACAATTAGAAATAATCAATTAAAAAAAAAAGTGGAGGCGCGGTGGCTGAGCGGTTTAGCGCTTCTGAACCTGGGGTGCCAAGTTCAAATCCCGTTGAAGACTAGGATTTTTTTTCGGGATCCTTGGGCGTCTCTGAGTCCACCCAGCTCTAATGGGTAACTGACATAAGTTAAGGAAAAGTAAAGGCGGTTGGTCGTTGTGCTGGCCACATGACACCCTCGTTAACCGAAGGCCACAGATTCAGCCAACCACTTTACCTCTCATCAACTTGCCTACCTTACCGATGTCGCAGTTTGCAATATAATGATTTTAAATCATTACATAAAGAATTTTTAGTTACTTTATTAATTATTTAATGAAATTTAATTTATTTAAGCATTCTAGTAATGATGTTTTATAAATGTATATGTTTTTTAGGAAACAATGAACAGTTTGTTGGTTAGTACTTGTGATGTGAAATAAAAGGAAAACAAAAGTGATTGCAAAAATTTTACTGCCAAATGCAAATTTTGTGTTAACAAAACAGTTAGTGGAAATGTATTGTCCTCAATAAACTTTCCTAACCACATATAGGTTAGTATAATTAATAAACTACCTAAATTGTTTTTAATTAATTTATTTTGTAACATAAATAATCTTTTTTATTATTTTATTTTCTAGTCTTTATCTGTGCCAGAAGCAATAAATCATCAATCAAATATTCTACATTTTTTTTTAGGAACATCACCCCGCAACAGTTTAAGTTGTATGAGACTAGTAAAGCCACATCTGCAGATCCTTGAGTGAAAATTTATAACACTGTACATAATACTTGCCATGATAAGTGTTTAAATTATATTTATTGGTTTAGGTGTATTGCAGGTGGAAGGTTACTTAGAAGCCAAGTCAGATTCAGTCAGCAGACTATTAGCTTTTCCAACAGTTACTGAGGCTTTCATAAAAAGCAACTCAACACTGCCCAGTTCTGCTGCTGTAGAGAGAATGTTTAGTGCGGCCTCCCAAGTACTCACTAACTGCAGATGTAGAATGGCTGATGAAATGCTTGACCAATAGTTTTTTTTACGCTGTTGATTCAAATCCCATAAAGACATTGCATACAATGACATTTAAATCTTTTTCATGTGCATAGAGTTATATGTTCCATTGTCTTCATGAAGTTTCGCACAAATAAATGTTTATTATATTTTGCTTAAGACATTGGTTGTGCCTTATATTTTTCATGTTTGACTGTATTGTCCTTAAAAAAAGGTCAAAAGAGTTTGTAATAGTTTAACTAAAGTTTTTTAGTTTAGTTTAACTATTTTTTTTCAATTTGTGATCAACTAAAAGTTTAATTACTTTTTTTTTTTAGTTCAAACTTAGTTTTAGTTTAACTAAAAAAAAATTAGTTTAGTTCCCATCACTAAGCAGATGACATAAAGGTAATCTGTGTCTGGCCGACTGTTAAAGAAGATGTCAAGTGACTAGCACAACAAACAACCGCCGATACTTTCCCCATATATGTCAGAGCTGGGTGGACTGAGGGGCAATGGCGTCACTAGGCAGGTGCGGGGGGTGCGGTCCGCACCGGGTGACACCCAACCTAGTGACGCCTCTGCTGAGGGGCATCCTAAGAATCTCGGAGCTCAGAATCACAGTCTCCACCGACACTTGAACACAAGACACGCAGGCTCAGAAGCAATGCTCTTATAAGTATGGTGGAGTCGATTAGAATTTGTGGTTTGTGCCACGAATCGATACTGTGACCTTATTCTACTTTATTCTAGAAAAAGGTCAGGTCAAAAGAAGTTTACGGAGTAATCACTTGTTAATAATAATTTACCAGACAAAGGAAGAGGTCAGTTTCTAGAATGTGATGGCTAATAGAACTATTTGAAATAGAAGTTTCTTAGATTCTAGAAATGTCGATCTAAAGAGGTATAAATTGAGGAAACGTGAGTTAATCGAGGTCCTTAAGTTGTTAAAATTCCTTGAACAGTTGCAGGTCCACAAGTTGTCTGGAGTCATGTAAAAAATAGTCTATATCAGGGGTCGGCAACCTTTTGAGTCGGAAGAGCCAAAATTACAATTTACACATCTTCAACTTTTCTAAAGAGCCACAAGATGTTTTTTTCTCCCCAACATTTCGTTAAGAATTCTTTAAACTGGCGATGGTAGAGTGCTTTTAACAAGATGCTGTTAAAAATCTTGATTAACAAATTCATGACTTCCACTATTTCGTCCGGAAATGTTTGGACACAAAGCGTTTCTTGGTATACTATGCAGTTAAACGTAAAAATTTCATAGTTTAATTTTGCGCCAAAGAATCGAAGTTGCCCCTTTATTTTTTCCTGTCATGCTTCTGGCTCCCTAAGTTGCTAATGAAACGATTTATTTATATCGAGTACAAGGAGCTGAGAGATAGAATCGAACCAGAAAATTTGTTTTCAATAAAATAGATAATATTTACGCATGGAACTAAGAGCCGCTGCTAGACATCTAAAGAGCCGCATGTAGCTCGCGAGCCGCAGGTCGCCGACCCCTGGTCTATATCATTACAAAAAAGTATCAGTATAAAGTAGTATTAGTCCGAAGTTGTATTACTTCAAAGTTGTATTAATCCAAAGTTGTATCAGTATAAAGTTGTATCAGTATAAAGTTGTATTATTCCAAAGCTGTATAGTTCAAAGTTGTATTACTTCAAGTTGTATTAATCCAAAGCTGTATCAGTATAAAGTTGTATTATTCCAAAGCTGTATAGTTCAAAGTTGTATTACTTCAAAGTTGTATTAGTCCAAAGTTGTATCAGTATAAGTTGTATCAGTACAAAGTTGTATTATTCCAAAGCTGTATAGTTCAAAGTTGTATCAGTATAAAAATGAATCAGTACAAAGTTGTATGACTCCAAAACTGTATTAATCCAAAGTTGTATCACTCCAAAGCTGTATTAATCCAAAGTTGTATCACTCCAAAGCTGTATTAGTTCAAAGTTTTATCAATGCAAAGTTGTATGACTCCAAAGCTGTATTAATCTAAAGTTGTATCTTTCCAAAGCTGTATTAATCCAAAGTTGTATCACTCTAAAGCTGTATTAGTCCAAAGTTTTATCAGTGCAAAGTTGTATGACTCCAAAGTTGTATAAATCCAAAGTTGTATAAATCCAAAGTTGTATTAGTCCAAAGTTGTATCACCCCAAAGCTGTATTAGTCCAAAGTTATATCAGTATAAAGTTGTATAAGAGTACATTTCTTACAGTATAAACTACAGTATAACGAAGAAACAGTATTTTGGGGTTTTATATTGACAAGAATTCAATATCAAGATAATATTGGATGAATAATGAATGACTTTATATTTGAAAGAGCTCAAAAAAAGAGAGAAAAAGGAACACAGAAAAGATGACTTTATGTTTGAAAG
>JADKLZ010001913.1:23179184-23198786 GCA_021533235.1 Biomphalaria straminea
AGATAGATAGATAGATAGATAGATAGATAGATAGATAGATAGATAGACAGATAGACAGATAGATAGATAGATAGATAGATAGATAGGTAGATAGATAGATAGATAGATAGACAGATAGATAGACAGATAGATAGATAGATAGATAGATAGACAGATAGATAGATAGACAGATAGATAGACAGATAGATAGATATATAGACAGATAGATAGTTAGATAGGTAGGTACATAGGTAGATATATATATATATATATAGAGAGAGAGAGATAGGTAGATAGATAAATAGATAGATAGATAGATAGATAGATAGATAGATAGATATTTACAATTATTGATTCGTGAAACACAAACGCGAACACATCTACTGAATGAGAACAAAACCATACTATCATAAAGACCTAGATTTTAGTCTAACAATGTGGTTATTACCAAGGCTGGAATTAGACTTAAACTAAATTCCCCAATAACATTTGAGTACATCTACCATTTTAACAGTACCATCGGACCAAATTGAAATTTCCTTTAAAGTCATAAGCCTAATTTTGTGCTCACATTCTGAAAGTGGGGTTTGATTCATAAACATAATAGCAAGTAAAATACAACTTTTTTAAAAATAAAAGACTCCTAAGCTGAACTCTTTCAGTGCTGGGCATAGACATAAATAAATATAGACTGGAAAAAGGAAGTAAGTTCATGTAACTTCAAAACATGTATATCTATTGAATTCGGATTTCCGAATTATGAAATAATTTAAAATTGCATGTTCTTCAGTATTCATATTTATTTATGTCTATGGTGCTGGGTTATTCTCAGGGAGTAATTTCGCTAGCGCTGCTGGTGGAGACATTTTTTTTGTTTTTAAATACAATCAAACGTTAAATTATATAATAACATTTAAAACGATAATTTAGTTTTAGTAACTCTAATACTTGACTTTTTTTTTTATTACACATATACTTTTTTTTTTTTGGGGGGGGGGGGGGCTTCTTGCCTCCTTGTTTTTATTTCGGCCTCCTTACGTTTTGTTAGGTTGGAAACCTACCACCAACATTAACTGTTTCATGAAAAGCACCAAAATGCCTGAGTTAAGTCGCTGAATGAACTCTTTATGTTATGTCTGTTTATGTGTATGTTTCTGTTTGTGTTGTCTTTATATGAGAAAAGAGTCCTTGTAATCACAACAAATTTCCGTAAGGATCAATAATGCAGTCTTAGTCTTAGTAAAGAAATCTATTCCTTATGGAATAGAAATAAAGTATTGTCATTACGTTCTTAAAACACATTTTTTAGAAAAAAGAAAAAAGGTCCAATGTTTTTACCTGTAGGCTAAAGGTTCGTGTTGAGCTGTTAATTATCCAAATGACAAATGAACATCGTCAATCTGACCAATGGACAGCCTACACTAAAATGAAGTGACCAGTTGACCAAAAAAGCACAGAGTATCACAGTCCCAAACGTCCAGTCTGCTCAAAGCAGAACTTTCATCTTGACAAAATAGCGCCTGGAGATCTTTGGTACAAATAGGAGTTTTAAACAATTTCACTTTTTTTTTCTGTGACTTGATGTGTTTGTATTCTCCCAACTCTCCCCCCCCCATTTTAACTCCTACAATGGACGCTCCTTGCCCCATCCCCAACTGTTTCAGGATTGTTTGTTTGTCAAAGCAGCAGTTGTTTTTCTTTGCTTCGTCACAGCAACCATCTCGGGCCTGATATGGCTAGGTCAATATTCCTCTAAGGGAGCAAACTCTACGATGGGAATAATCATGATATAGTTTTCATTTTTTTAATTTTTCTAATATCTTTTTTAAAAAATGAAATCTTACTAAATGGTTACGTCTATTGAATACGATCCCACGACAACTATACGACAATATAATTATTTGTGATTCATTGGTCAATATTTATTTATCTTAATATTTTAGTATTTTTATTACTGTAGTATCACAGATTCACAGCTGTGATGTTAATGAGTATTTCCCAAAATGTACCTCAATTCCTACACTTCCACACAAAATAGATATACAACTTGTGCAAGCTCAACCCCACTCTCTTACAGAAAAATACTACTAGAAAAAAATTCCTTTAAAATTAATTATAATATTTTTGTTCACCTTTGTGAACTTTGTGTCATTTTTTAGAATAATTTAGACATAAAAAAATAAATAAACAACAATAACAAAAAAAAAAAAAAGATCGATGTACAACGATCTGTGATAAGCATTGCCTTCAAAGGGTGAGATGGCTTTCAACAATCTTATATATAAGATTTCTAGATTTCGTGATTCTGTTGGCACTGATATTTTTTTTTTCTAAAATGTGACATTTCTTTTGTGATATTATACCAATTTTTCTAAGCTCGGGTCTTGTTCTATAGAGTGCAATTTCTTATATAAGTACGGAGTGGTCATACAACTTATAGAGTGCAATTTCTTATTTAAGTACGGAGTGGTCATCCAACTTATATAGTGCTATTTCTTATTTAAGTACGGAGTGGTCATCCAACTTATATAGTGCTATTTCTTATTTAAGTACGGAGTGGTCATCCAACTTATATAGTGCTATTTCTTATTTAAGTACGAAGTGATTATTAAACTTATTTTCATGTACATTTGAAATAATTAAATACATTTTTAAAATGTGTACAAGCAATAGTTTTCTAATTGTTTACTGAGATGAATACAGCCAACGCAAATGGTCTAATATTTAAACCGTGAGCAAATATTTCAACTAGAGGAAGACTTAGTGACGAGACGGTATTCAGACTTGGTTGACTCGAGTCTTAGTTCACTATTTGAGTTGTGAAAATATTCGCAGAAACGGAATGGCTGGACAGTTAGGTCACAAAGTTGCAGTTAAAAAAAATTAAACTCATCTTTTCAAGATGATAATGTTTCTTTGTGTTATCTATATATATTCATCGAGCATTCCGCAATTGACTGTATTATATTTTAATATCTATATATATAATCCTCTAAGTAAGAGGTCAAACAACAACAACATGCAAGCGGCAAGTAAATAGGGAAGATCCCATGGCGCACGCACGCGGTGTGCATGGACCCAATCCGCACTATTTCATTCACAAAATAGCATAGACATAAATAAATATAGACTGGAAAAAGGAAGTAATTTCGTGTAACTTGAAAACACATGTTTATATATCTACTATTGAATTATGATTTCTAAATTATAAAAAAAAAAATAAAAATTGCATGATCCTCAGTCTTAGAGATTAAACACAATTTATAGATTCTAGACATAAAATGAAGTACAATGCACAAATATTTGTTTCATAAAACTCTCTTATGAATTTGTGTAGTGAATGGAAGGGAGGTTAAAAAAGTGGAAGCCGGAAGAGATTATATTGAGTCGTAAGACACTTGAAACTAATCTAGATCGACATTTAATAATTTCCGGAGATTTCCATGACTTTTTCGTAGGCCTATATTTAATAACATTTCATGAGATTTCCAGGGGCTTCTGGTAAATCAAGTCCAAGAGGCCACCGGAAATCTGTTATATGCTATAAAATGGTTTAATTTAATAATTTATACACCTAAAAATTAGCACGGGTCCATAGACATAAATAAATATAGACTGGAAAAAGGAATTCACGTTGTGTAACTTAATTTAATGATTTACACACCTAAAAGATTAGCATAGGTCCAATGAAAGTGCGGGACCCACTGCGGTCGCATATTTTGCAGTGCCTAAGGCCTGCCCTGGAAAATAGCGGCGTATGCTATGCCGCCGGTCGTCAAGAGGCCGCGGGAAATCTGTTATATGTTATAAAATGGTTCAATTTAATAATTTATACACCTAAAATTTAGCACGGGTCCAAAGAAAGTGCGGGACCCACTGTGGTCGCATATGTTGCAGTGCCTAAGGCCTGCCCTGGAAAATAGCGGCGTATGCTACGCCGCAGGTCGACTAGTACTTTATATTCAGTAAAGAGTTGAATGAATAAATAGACTTGATTATTTTGCTCACGTTCCATGTAAAAATAACCTGAGAGAGGAACTGCACTGTGTGAGCTCAATGGAAAGAATTTTTTACAATATTGAAGTATCAATACACAATATCAATACTATATATATATATATATATATATATATATATATATATATATATATATCTAGTTATGAATATCATAATTACACACTTCATCAATAAACAATATGAATACTGTATCGCTACAATTTGCGCACCGTTTTATGTAGAAATAATTAGCTGGACATTAATACACAAGCGTGATTGTGAGAATCTCACTGGAAACTGGAGAAAAGAGTCCTTGCAAAAAGAGAATGAGAAATTATAGACCACCATTAGTTTGTTTGTTTCGAATGATCCTTCAGAGTTGAAGATAACCTACTTGTAGTCCAAACTTCCAGCAGATTATAAAATAATGTATAATGTACATTGTTGAAGAACAATCATATATATATATATATATATATATATATATATATATATATATATATACTAGACAGATATTACCCGCTGCCCGCGGGTCTTAACTTGCGTATTGCTGATGTAGTCAGTGATATAGTGCATTAGAAACAATTAAAGAAAATAATAATGTTGTAAGTAAAGCGTGAATTCACGTTAAAAAAAATTATGAATGGATCCAAAATTAGCTAATTGACCTTAATTTACGGGATATTAGGATAATAGTTGCAATCATGTAAAAATGCTCTAGAAAACAAATTTCAATGTTAATTTGATTAAAATATGAAATGAATGGACTATAATTAGTATGTTCATGTATTAAAGCTTAAAACTATCTTTGCGAAGAGAAGTTCTATCATCTTTAGTTCTAGACCTAGATCTAGGAATAGAGAGATGTGTAACCTTTAGGTAATGTCTAATGAAAGTATGTTCAACAGGATTTTTATATTCGCAGTTACAAAGAACGAATTTATGTAAAAATCCTTTTGAAACACAAATTCGAAGGTTAATTTTGTTAAATAATTAAATCGTTAGACTATATTTTGTATTTTCATGCGTCAAAGTAAAAATCTATAAGTGCAATGTGTATTACTTAAAATAATATCTAGATCTAAATCATTTCAATCTTTTCATATGTCAACATTTGTAAACAAAGCCTAGATCCATAAAATAGTATAGCTGTAATAGAGTTGGGCAACTTTATTTTTTTTTATATAAGTTTGTTTTAGGGCTACAATTCATACACACAGGTCTAAGTTAGTAGGCCTACCCAAGGAACATTTCTGTCAAGTTTTGTCAAGATCGGTGAAACGGTTTTGATTTCTATACAGGGACATACATACATACATACGCCTTTGTTTTCCTTATATATATATTTCCTTATATATATATATATATCTATATTTATATCGTTGATCGAGAAAATTTAAGTCTAATTAGAAGTGGGAACAGCAAATTATATATATATATATATATATATATATATAGGCCTATATATATATATATATGCCAGTTTTTTTTTGTGTGGGGGGGAGTGTTTTTAAATATCAAAAACATAAAGAAACTCAGTTTACTTGAAAAGTATAAATAAATTAATTTTGTATCTTATAAATTACAGTAGTATCTTATAAAGAGAATATCAGTACGTATTTTCATCCTGTATTGAATACACCTTGCCTCATGAAACGTTCCAAAATCTTCAAGAAAGGGAGACAAACGTTCTCAAGTTGTGTGGTGTTGAGTGTCGACCTGTCCAGGTAAACGGACGCTACGCTGCATGTCTGTGTTGACTGGACCTCTGGACTACATCGCGTCACTCTGACCAATGACTCAAGAACTAAAAACAGTTTTGGATTCGAACATGGAGAGAAAGGGAGTGGTCTGTGAGAAAGACGCTGTTGGAGTCTGGTGACGTCGTTATATTTGTAACATTTTTTTTGGCTGTTTTATTTTGTTAAGATGATACAAAAACTGAAATGAAGAGTGTTTGTGTGCGTGTGTGTGTGTGTGTGTCAAGTGTTTTTAAAAATATTAAAAGAGGAGAACGAGACGAGGAAGAAGAATGAGAGCATGGAGGCTGATCCACTTATTGTATGTCGATAAGAGTGTTTAAGTGAGTTGAAATAGTTTTGAAATTGATTCTGCCCCTTTAGTTTAATTGGAGGTTTTCATATTATTTACACTGAGACTGAACGCTGTAGAGATTTATAAAAGTCACATGTATTTTTATCGTAAATGCAAGCTTAATTCAGATACATTGAAGTGAAACATCATCCTTCAAACGCGATTAGCTGTAATACTATCCAGAAGTCTAAAAGTTGACTCAACAATCCCTATCAACAAACTTCAACTTTGTATCATTTTTTAAATAAATTTCCTTACATTAATATTTTAATAACCATATGACCACAACCGAGTGTTAAAGCACTGGGCTTCAAAACCCAGTGGTCTCGAGAGTTCATATACCAAACGAAGTTTGAGTTTCCATTTTGTATAAGCGTTCCTGAGTTCATCCAGCTCTAATGGGTACATTGTGGAAGAAAAGAAGGTTGGTTGTTGTGCTGGCCACATAACAACCATAGCTAAAAAGATTCTAGAATCAAGAAATCACCCTTTGGGTCAGGTTTTTGTGATTTTACCATCACAAAAGAGATATAAGACACCGATAGCAAAGACAAACAGACACAAAAACTCTTTTGTTCCTCTGGCAATTAAATCATTAAACAGAAACAATCTGATGTAAACTTTTGACATGTACATTGTGAGTCTGGTGTGAATGAACATTTTGTTTCTCTTTATAGTTATAAATGTTTTGTTTGATATAATGCACAAATTGTAAGACAAATTTCCTTATGGACAATAAAGATTATTATTATTTTTATTATTTTTGTTATTATTATTATTATTATTATTATTATTGCTATTATTAACTGTGAGTCATAAAAACACACGAGCTTTACATCATGTTCAAAATAGAAAGTTTTTAATAACAATAGAAGTCTGATTATTAATTGTTTTACTATCTGCTATATTTCTTGTTCCTTTGACATGACGAAACAAGAAGATAGGGCAGAGAAAAAAAAAGTTGTTTCTTTGACCACCATGATTGCCACGGGTCAACAGTAAGAACAATCAAGTTATTGGGGGGTCGGGCTGGACTGTTGACAAGGCCAGCATGCCCATCAAATAATTTCAGCGCCTGGCCTCCAAAGAATGCCATTTTTTTTTGTGTCTACTTAAAGCTCGGCCAGATCCCTTCCATCTGCGCCCCACCCTCGCGCCTCGACTCTAACTGACGAAAGCTCAGGAAATGGCGCAATAACAAAATCAACAGTAAGGCGAGAGACTTGCCCCATAGAGCAAGAGACGTTTCTTCCTGGGATAATCAGACTGTGTTGGCCTACACTATTGACCAGTAATTCGCACTTTAAATTTAATTTGAAACCGAAATTCTTTTCCGCCTTTTGGACATTTTAATGTCAATTGTTTCAAACAAATGTATGTATTGATAATCAACACCAGGTGAAGGTAGCTTTTCGTGTGTGTATGTGTCTTACAGATGAAACAGCTCTGCGGGAAACTACAAAATATCTTATGCCAAAGATCTCAGAATGTGAACGTTAACTATATAGGCCTACATGAGATGAACACCTTTTGAAAAACAGGACTGGAGGAAGTTTACTATATACAGATTTATCGGAAATCGAAATTATAGACGCAAATTAGATGAACCTTATGATTGTTTTAATGATATAAATTTAGAATTATAGGCGCTAGCCCTACTCCAGACTCTGACGAGACGTGTAGTAAAGAGACACAACTTTACTATTCTTATGTTAATTCCTTGTTATTGCCCTTGTTTTAAATGCTATATCTCCTTCCTTTTTTTTTCTCCTCATCAAATCTGAGAACTTATTTTAATAATTTAATTTTTAATTCTGTGATGATCTACAGGCAGAATATTAAGCAGAAGCATCTACACCAGTCTTATGACATGTACTATATCTATGTAGTAGTAGAGATAAACCAATCTCATGAATGACAAATACCACAGACTATAAGAGCAATGTATGAATTGTATCTAGATATACTTTATTGTTACACACGGCCAAAGAGTTTTAACTCTGAGTAATGGAAAGATCACTCTTCTATTTCTGCAAGGCGGACGGACTAGAGTTACCACACGTAATTTTAAGGGAAAAAAAAAAAGAGATGTGAAGGAGATCAAATAGTTTCACCCGTCACTAAAAAGCAGGGCCGGACTTAACCATTGTGGGGCCCAATGCGAAACGGATTTCGCGGGGCCCAGTTTGGGTAGGGATATGGATAATAAGTGAAAATTAAGAGTTTGTATAAGAAAATATATTAGTCTTTGCATTTTATTCATTCTATACTACGCACAGAATTACTACACGAGCCTTGCGTTTAGCGAAGTCATACAGTATATCATAACAATTATGTTTCCTACATAGATCACGGATATTGCTTAATGACGTTTTTTTATCGCGCGTAGGATTGGCGTTTTTCTATATTCATTGACACCCTAAAATGACAATTTTTGTGTATATATTTCAGATTTGTATGTTCTTAAAAGACTTTAATAATTTCCGGAGATTTCCAGGAGCTCCTTATAAATCAAGAGGCCAGGAGAAATCTGTTATAAGTTATAAAATGGTTTAATTTAACAATTTACACCTAGATTTAGCGCGGGTCCTATGAAAGAGTGGGGCCACTGCGGTCGCAAAGGTTCCAGCGGCCTAAGGCTGGCCCTGCAAAATAGCGGCGTATGCTACGCCGTAGGTCAACAAGTGTATACATAAAACATTAAAATGTAATACCGTGTATTTGTAAATATCACCCACTGATCGCATTATAATGTTGTTTTTCTTTGTTATAGAAATAACAGTTAAATATTTAAAGCTCATGTTCCTGATAGTTACATTTGTATATTAAAGTGTATGAACATAATAATTATATGTATACACATTATTACCTCAACGACAACATAATTACTTGAATAGAAAAAACTTACCTCATACATTATTTTACAACAACAACATAGATATGATATACAAATTAGCTCTGGATTCTAATCCCCCAAATTTTTTTGGGGGGGAGGGGGAAAGTAAAACACTAAGGTCACAATGGAAAAAAAAAGGTTATGAGAGGTCACTGCAAGAGTTTAAAGGTCAATGTTTAGAGAACATGTCTAAAGTGTAAAATGTCTAAATCTTGACACAACATAGACAGGCCAATGTCAAATTTGTCTCTCGTCCACTCAAAATGTTTCGAAAAAAAAAAAACAGGACGAAAAAAGATTCCGAATCGAAATGCCTGAAAAAAAAAGGTTACGCACTTAGGCAGACGTCTAGTCACTTTGAGTGGCCACTTTTTGTCTGCTTGACCCACAAACCAGTAACTGAATGTATAGCTGATCTGGAAACCATCGCTTAGTTAACCTTTGGTGAAAATTCTAGAAATGTTATTTAAAAATTCCAATGTAAGGATTCTATGATTATCTATTTCAACCCGCCAAAAGGGTTCTACACTTGATTATTAGAACCTAGCAAATGTACGATTCTAGAATCGACTTTTTGAGCCCATCAAATTTAGGAATTATTTCTTGAAGTAAGAACTTCATGGAATGTTGGGACTGGAACCTGGACACAGATCTTAAAAACGGCTCCAAAGATTATTCTGTAAATTTAACAGTTTATATCTATTTCCATCTAACAAACTACTAGCTCGTTGGCTATACGGGGAAAACTCTAGTTTGATTGTTATGGTTTTACAGAGTTGAAAAAAAGCAATAATAAATAATAATACAGATTTAGTTAGTCTAGATATGTTACAAATTTAATTACGTGATTGATGTATAACTAATAGATATTACTTAATTTATTAACAGCTTTGTTTGTAGTTTCTTGTATTTGTAAGTTATGGTTTAATTGTTTTATGTATTACTGATATATTAATAATTTTCTGTCTTTGCATATAACGATTTTACTAATAGTGTTTCTTAGTTAAATGCAAATATTTGATGATGAAAAGGCCATCTGTTTCTATAGTCCACGGTTAACGAGGGTGTCATGTGGCCAGCACAACGACAACAACTGCCTATACTATTCCGCAATTAATGTTAGAGACCCAGCTGGGTGGACGCAGAAAGGGCCCTAATCTCAGTCTTAAACAAGATTCGAACCCAAGACATCGGTTCGGAAACCAAGCACTTTATACTCAGCCACCGCGCCTCCAAGCTGAAGTGTATTTAACAGAAAAACAACAATTGAATGATTATCCTCTCAGGCAGTAGATTATGGTACCTATAAAAAGTCTATTTATCATTGAAAAAACAAAGCGATTTGTAGTATTTCAGATAAATTTTCTTTAGACAAAGCTTATATCGACTCACTCTGTCTGTATGTCTGTTAAAAGGATTGTACATGTTATTTCTCCCAAAGACAATTTCAGATCAAGCTGAAATTTTGCACAATTATTTCTTTTAACTGACAATACAAGAATCCATAAAATTTGCCAATTATTTAATTTAATATTGGTAATTAATTATTATGTTTGGTATCGAACAATAGAAAGAAATTGTACTTGACTGATGTGGTGGTATAGGCCTAAGTTGAATTAGTCTCCTTTATAACTTGCTTTAACTTTAAAGTTTGAAACTAATAATGAATAACTATAAAACCTTTTTTCAGCACTACTGTAGTACAGTGGTAAATGTGTGTCGGATTGAGGTCATTTTTTTGTATAAATGCGTTTTAAAAAGCGATCCTTGTATTTTTCACACGGATAGCTCCATCTTTCTCTCCACCCCCCTTTATTTCCCCTACTGATCCATACAAGCAATAGGATCATAACGACTAACGTATTGGGAAATCTCAGTCTAAAATCACGACATTGATCTTAACAAAAAAAAAAAAAAAAACGTTACAAAGACAGTTTGTGTGGAAACACAAACTTAAAATCGGCCCCCGAAGTGATCCACCCAGACAGGTTTCAATATTTTCAGAAAGAACATCCGAATGAAATTATATCAAAGACAAATGACAGATAAGAATGCAGATAGAAGGTTGACAGATCTTATGTAGTGCCCTAGCGGTCCAGCAGATCAAAGGATAAGTGTAGGTGAAAGTTAAGTTAGATGTGAATCTGGACCGACTGATATAATATACTTGATTTGCTAATTCAATTTCTTTATTCCTTAGATAGCACAGGGGTCGGCAACCTTTTGAGTTGAAAGAGCCAAAAATTACAATTTACAAATTTTAAAGTTTTTTAAAGAGTCGCAACATCTTTTTTCTTGCAAACTATAAATAATACTTACACACTTTTTAATGAAAAAAAAACAAAAAAAACTTTTTATTTCTATATAATGTTAGGTAGCTAATTTAGTATTGCGCACATTTTCTAGATAGTTAGTTTAGTCTTTTAGAATTGCGCACTTTTTAGTACCGACATTGAACACACATTTTATGACGACACAGACTGTAGGGTTAGAGGTTAAGTTTGACGTAATAGGATTTCAGTTACCGCTAGGCTCTCGGGGTGATAGGACGTATTTTATCTTCTGACTAGACTGTGGCCATCTTGTAAATAAAGTTAGTATTGAATTTTCATTACGAAGTCACTTAGTCTTTTCAAGTCGTTGTTCCTGTGAGTGCTGTTATTTTCTTGTTCTTGTAATGGTCACTGTCGAGCTCGCACATAAGTAATTCATTGATACAACTATACTCATGCATCTAGTATCCTAAAGCAACTTAGAAATATAGTAATCTACAAACACAACAAGAAGGAGAAGGATACATTACAGTGGCAACATTACAGTGGCGACCCCGTACCCGTACGCTCTAAGGGTTTGCTACGTTAACGGATCCAGACGTCTTCGTTGAAGTTCATCGTTAGTGCAGTGGTGATCACGCCTGAACATCAGCTTTATGAATTGTTACTGCAGTCATCATCGGTACAGTAGTGCTCTTCATCGCTCTTAGTCTCAGTGAAAAAACTTTGGTTTAACGGTCGACGGGTCGTTATACTGAAACAGTGATACAACACCACAACGCCTGACTCCTGTTCATCAACATAGACAACGAATCAACACAACTGTGAAGCAGTTTGACGTACAGCTAGTGCACTCATTTATTGTTGCATCACCTTATTTGCCTGACGCCTAGATCGTCGCTGATCACGTAGGTGTTGGTAACCTGGACATTAGTTAGCCGTTAGCGGACCTGCATACAGATGGGACAACAGAAACAGTCGTAGTCACAGAAGGTCAGAGAAAGACAGTTTGCCCGCTGTCTCGTTTGATATCAAGTTAACCATTATTCACCCCTTTTCGTCATCAAGAGAGTCTACGCACAGCCGCTTGCTCAGAAGATCCGGTATTACTTTTAACGGTCGCTGCAGTTAACCTTGTCGAAGGTCAGTAACATTTCGTCACTTTATCGAAGTTTCATCGTCTGTTTGAGAGTGAATCTCTCTTACACTAACTTTCCTGAACTGGAATTGTTGGTGATTGTTGTGGGAACAACCTTACCCACTGTTAGCCGTTATCATCGTTGGAGATCGTCGAAGGTGACCTTGCTCACTTATTCATCGTTTGACTTTGAGGGTGCTATTTGTCCTGTGATAGCACATTACAGACTACATTGAACATTTCGTTTTGAAGCAGTGGACCTTATCGTCGCAGAGAACTTTGTCGTCATTTTCGTCAGCCCAGGTCATTTGTCGTTTGGAAGGAGACACTTCGTCATCATCGCAACTTACTCGTTGGACTTTTGGATTTCGTAACCTATACATTTCGTCACAGCAGAGAATCGTCGTCATCGCAACTCATTCGTGGACTGGAGTACTATAGTTTATAACCTGCATTCGTTGGAGCAGTGAATCTGTGGCACACCTGTGGCATTACGTATATAAAGAAACTGAACCGGAGAGCATCGACAGGACAAGAGAGCTGTTGTGAAATTTGTTGTACTGTATTCGCATAACCGAGCATGGGGAAAGATATAGCAAAAAGATAAGTACCTTATAATTTGTTTCTCTTTTATTAGATAGTATATGTTTAGATTCTCCCCTTAGCTTAATAGTTTTTATCTAATTGGAACGCTAGCCTAATTTAATTTAGGTGCGGTCGGACTTAAAGATAGACGTGAATCAGATAAATTCTATAACTATACGTATAGGTTTAGGATTGTAACAATCGTCTTGTCCTTGTAAACATTATTATTTTTTCTTTTGTCTATCACTTGTATCATATCGTCTTTTGTGTGTATTGTGGAAAACTACGAAAATAAGGCTACTTTATTAACTAAAATAATTGAATCTAGATCTTATGCCAGTTTGTTCTAGGTCCCTTCATTTTAGAAGAAAGACTCATTTAGTATATGTTCATTTATTTTAAAATTTTATTATTTTTTGTTGTTCATAATTTATATTAGATATGTTGTTTTAACTTGTCACTATATCTCGGGTAAGTTATGTTTATATGAACTTGATTAGGTTGAATTAATCTAATCTGGTCGGATAAATTTTCATAATTTATCCATGAGAATACCTGGCTATCCTTGCCATATTTAGATTTCTTGTCTTAGATCTATCTAGACATTAACTTGAGACAAATTTTCACAAATTTGCTTAAAATATTTAGCGGCAGAGAAAAGAAAGGATTTATATAACTCAACCAGTAACGGTAATGATTGTTTAATTATTTAAGGGCATTGATTGATTGAATATATCGAATAGACTAATCATTGAACTAGATCTACTCATTTGGATCTGAGCAGACGATAACTGGTAGTGACAGTAGACTGAGTGGAGTGGTGATAATACTAAACCAGTTCTAATCTATCTAATCTAGATATTAATCTAAGTCAAATACACATAATTACAAACACTTGTAATATTAAGAAGTGAGTAGTGTAAAAGTTAAAAAGACATAAAACATTTAATAAAATGGCAACACCTTCTAATGATGATTTGAAGGAAATAAGGGAAAATGCCATTCAAGAAGGAAAGATGATGGAGTTAAAAACAAAAGAATTGGCGGCATATGTACAACAAATTGTAAAGGAAGAAATAGAACGTAGAAAGCAAGAGAAAAAAGAAGAACTTGAAAGACAAAGGCAAAAAGAGGAGAAAGAATTTGAAAGACAAAAAGAGGAGAAAGAAATTGAAAGACAAGACAGGATTAGAAGGGAAGAATTTGAAAGGCAGGAAAAAGAAAAAGAGGCGGATAGAAAGTTTAAAATTGACATGGAAAAAGCAAAAGCTGAAACAGCAGCAGCACAGACAACTACAACGCAAGCAAATACTACTCAGCCTCAAGCAACCACAACGCAAGCAACTCAACAAAATAATGCTAATCCTCAATTTTGGCTTAAACGCAAATTACTAAGTTTTGAAGAAGGCAAAGATGACATAGGTGATTTTTTAAAACGATTCGAAATCAAACTATCAACCTTTAATGTACCAGAAGATGAATGGTCTGAAATACTACTGGATTTTGTACATGGTCAAGCCTTAACCATATGCCAAAATCATGACCATAGGATAGAAGATAGTTATGAAAAACTTAAAAGAGAACTTCTTAATGCTTATGGACACAATGCAACTACATTTAGAAAAAAATATTTTGAGAATATCCCATCAACACAAACTGAACCACAAACTACTATAAATCAAGAAAAAGATTACTTTAATAAATGGCTAAAGTTAGAAAAAGTAGGGAATTCATTTGAAGCTTTGAAAAACTTTATTTTGATTGATAATTTCTTAAATAAATGTGACTCACAATTACAATCTTTCATTAGGGAAAGAAACCCTAAATCAATTGATGAAATTACAGAAATAATGAGAACTTATAAAAATGCCTACCCAAATAACCCATTTTCAGAGAAAGATAAGAATAAAGTTGACTTAGTAGGATATACTAATGATAGGTACTCTAAACAAAATGAAAATAGATTTGAAAATAGACATAGAGATAGTTCTAAATCTAGAGTTAATCATTATGATGAAATCACTTGTTTTAATTGCCAAAAGAAGGGACACATAGCTTCTCATTGCAAAAGACCTAATACATATTACAGATCAAATGATAGGGATTCATATGACAGAGATAGGAATCAAAACAGAAGAAGCAGTAATAATAATAGAGACAGGAAACAAACAAACAGAGTTTTCTATACAAATGATAACAATAATAGACATGACAGTGAAAACAGTGAAGTTGAAGAGTTAAGTTATTGTAGAGTTAAAGAAGAGATTAACATGATAGAAGATAGGAAAAATAGTTTTTATTTAATACCAGGTTTTGTGAATGGGAAAGTCTTGAATTTTATTAGAGATTCTGCTTGTTCTACAGTAGCCATCAGATCTGATTTTGTAGATCCTTGGTGTTATCTAGGATACAAGAAAAGTGTCAGACTGAGTGATGGTACTATTAAGCAGTATGAAGCTTGTAGAGTTTTTATCAAGACTCCTTTCTTTACGGGTTATTGTAATGGTGTAGCCATACCCACTTTACCACAAGACATGTTGTTGGGAAATGTTAGGGGTATTCATTCATGTACCATGAGAGAAATTGAAAGTTGGGAAAACAAATACAGTTATTTGTTAAATACAAACAGAGACCAGAGAAATACCAGACAATACAATAGACATATCTCAGGTAGAAGAAACATGACTTGTTACAATTGCAATAAACAAGGACATTTAGCTAGAAATTGTTGGTTTTGGTCATACAATAACAATCAGAAGATTGCAAGTTCTCATTGTTATGGAAATGGTTGTAGCCTAGATCAGAACAGAAATAAATGTGGTGACTGTGAAGTAAACAAATATAGAAATCATGATTACCAAAATAATGACACAAGACATAATGTGAATTAAAGTAAGCATTCTGAATATGTTACTGTATACTATTCAAGTTAAAACTATTCGAAAAGTCTATGAAGAGATGTTATGAGTATTTAAAGGTGTATACAAATACAGTTGAAGTTAAATTAATTTTATGAAAGTGACATTATGTATATGATTAAAAGTTCAGTCATGGAACATGTTGACCTTAAATTGGTATATTGATTGAGTAATATAAAGTTTCAAGTGAAAGCAATAAGTAACTCTGTGAATATTACAAATGATCTATTGTCTAGAATGACATTGACATAACTAAATATTGTATATATACAATATCAAGAGTTTATTCTATGAAGTAAATTCCATAGAATAGTATTATATCGTAAAGAGTGAAAACTCTAAGAAAGTATTATTTTTGTACTATGTTAATAGTACTATATTGAGTCAAGAGGTGAGAAGTTCACATGTAAGATATGTTGATCTGAGTTTCATTCATATTATTTGTACCATGATAAATTGTGTTCAATTCAACTGAAAGTGAGTATATATGTTTATTTTATATCATTATTCATCATCCATCATTGACGGTTAGGACAAAAGGAAATTGGTGAGTGAAAGAGAAATGAATTATTGGGTATGGGATGAAAGGATGTGATTATTGAAATTATTTACAGTTACTATAATGCATTGAATGTTTATTTTTTACAGTAAAACTTGTCCTGGAGTTGTCTCTATTTCGGTGTGTTGAACTGTGCCATGAACAATTGTGAACTTTGTCTTCATGTGGAACTTTGTCTTCATGTGCCATGAACTGTTATGAAATATCTCAAGAAATGTTATGAAAGATGAAGAAACATGAAGATTCAAGATTTTATTTATTTATTTTTTCTTCCCCATATGATGCTTTCAGTCCTTTGTAAAGACTTGGACTGATTTAGGAAAAAAAATATTGTCATATTTTTTTTAAGGAAAGGGGGGAGGAACTGTTAGGTAGCTAATTTAGTATTGCGCACATTTTCTAGATAGTTAGTTTAGTCTTTTAGAATTGCGCACTTTTTAGTACCGACATTGAACGCACATTTTATGACGACACAGACTGTAGGGTTAGAGGTTAAGTTTGACGTAATAGGATTTCAGTTACCGCTAGGCTCTCGGGGTGATAGGACGTATTTTATCTTCTGACTAGACTGTGGCCATCTTGTAAATAAAGTTAGTATTGAATTTTCATTACGAAGTCACTTAGTCTTTTCAAGTCGTTGTTCCTGTGAGTGCTGTTATTTTCTTGTTCTTGTAATGGTCACTGTCGAGCTCGCACATAAGTAATTCATTGATACAACTATACTCATGCATCTAGTATCCTAAAGCAACTTAGAAATATAGTAATCTACAAACACAACAAGAAGGAGAAGGATACATTACAGTGGCAACATTACAATAAGTAGTGTTTTTCACCCAAAAAAAATAATTTAGGAAACAACAAAACAGTTCAACATTTACTCACAACATTAACGTATAAACTTGAATAACAGACTTTTGGGCACACTCGTCGAATAAGAGCGATGGCTTTGCATGGTTTTAGAAAGTTTGGAAGCTGTCCACTTTTGTTACCTACATCATTTCTGGACCTCCAAGCTCTTCCAACTTGATTTGTAACTCTGTACATTTTCCACCACACAAAACTTTTTAAATCGATCGATTGCATTTCTAAAGATCCAGTATCAATTTCAAAATGATTAATGTGGATTTTGTTAGTATTTGTGATGAGAGGATTTACTTGGAATGCTAGAATAGTTGTCTTTGCTTTTTTTTTTCGTTAAAACAAAACGAATTCTTCTAGCAAAATATAGACTGGGTTTTATTTTCTTTGCAGTTGTAGATTCAGCTCATTTAATTTCGTTTTTATATCCCCCATAAAGTAACTTGTTCTCTAATTCAGGGCGATGGAGTGTATATATTTCATTCAAGCACAAAGAAGGGTTTTAAACTTTTGGAAAGTCATTGCACTTTATTGGGAAGAAAGAGTCTTAAGATTTCTTAAAACTGACTATAGTAGAATTCTTTTGACAAGATGCTGTTAACAATCTTGTTTACCAGATTTTTGACTTTCATTGAGGAATGCAAGATAGCAAAAAGTGTTTCTTGCTTTGGTTTATTATCCAGTGAAATGTAACTATTTCATGGTTTATTTTGCTCAGAAGAATGGTTGTTGCCCCTTTACTATTTTCAGTCATGCTTGTGGCCCCATCAGTTGCTATTGAAACGATTTTATTTAAAACGAGCTTAATGTTTTCAAGTTTTTTTGGAAAGACTAACCATATGGGCAACTTGTACAGTGTCTTTATATCGCTAGACTCATCTATAGCAAGTGATAAGACGGAAGAAAGTTGAATATCTTTCACCTGCAAATATGTTACATTTGAAGATATGTTAGCTATTCTATCTTGTACTGTTTTAGAAGATAGTAGCAATCTTTTTTTTTTTTTTTTTTGTCTTAAGATTTCTGGTTTGTTTGAAATCACGAAACAGTTCTTCAGATGCACGAAGGGAGCAGTCTTTGACATTTTTAAATGGTTTGCCTTTTTATGCAATTTCTAGTCGTACCGCCATATTAGCATTACTTGTACATGGCTTATAACTTTAAGAAGATAATTCGCTTCTAACTCAGTCCAGTCCCAGCCAAAGCGAGTGCTGAAGATGCCAAATCGTCTTGCGTCGAAAGCGAATTAAAGCCTACTTAGAAACATCCGAAACTACCGAGAGTTTCAGATGGGCTGACAACAGTGACAACGCGTGTAATGGGGAAGGGGTGTGGTGAAAAGAGAGTACAAGTGGCTGAGAGATTTTTCGGTGCCTAATGCAAATTTAACAATTCGAACTATTCAAAAAAATTTTCTATAAAATAAATAATATTTGCGTATGGAAGTAAAGAGCCGCATGTGGCTCGTGACCCGCGGGTTGCCGACCCCTGAAATAGCAGATACTTTTCAATTGAACACAGATAATTCGAAATTAAATGAAATTTATAACATTAATTATTGTCTTAAATTAGGTTTGATTTATAATGCATACTAATTATGTTTTTCTCTATAAAAAACAGCTTGCATAAATGATTTTTAAAAATTAGATTATGAGCTTTTAGAAAAAAAAAGTAGCCGTTGCATCAGAACTTTGAATGATCTATATTATCGTGATGTCAGATTTTCATTTTCTCTTCTACTTTCTGAGCACTAAACGGAACGGACAGACAGACAGACAGACGTACAGACAGACAAACAGGCCACACAAAACTAAAAGCATCTTTTTCCCTTTTTAGCGGGGGCCGCTAAAAATGGTAATAATATTTTTAATCGTACATATTTATAATTATTAGTCTAAATCTATTCAAATTTGATTATTCGATTGATCCAAACTGATTGATACAACTACACTTAATATAAGCTTTATTTTTTTTTTTTAAAGTATTTTTTGATTCTCAATGACAAAAAAAAAATGTTTTAGTAAATCTTCTACGATTGAAGTGTTTTGAAAGACTTTCGAAACAATATTTTACAGTTTTAGAATTCATAACAAGTTTAGAGACTCAAATCACGTGTGGCTGGGATAAGGTTAGTGATTAAACCTTACTGACACACATTAAGATAATTAAATTCATTGAATACTAAAACCCCATAGTCGCTGATGTAACAACACATCTCTGGTTCATCATCAAGCCAACTTTGTGAGTATGGGCTTTGTTTGTGAGTGTGTCAGCGTTTGTGGCTTTGTGTAATACTGTGTGTGTGT
>JADKLZ010001913.1:23198796-23221078 GCA_021533235.1 Biomphalaria straminea
TTTTTTTTTTTTTATTCAGTACTGAAGAGTTTACATTGCCAATAAATAAAACATAATCACATAAGACACATATGTTTACGGATTACACAACCGCAACGTTAAAATTGTTCAAAAACTGTCCAAACTTGACCGTCACTGGGGGTTGTCCATTGCCCGTTGTTGTAGACGACCGAAGTTATTGGAATCCTTTCGGAAGGATCTTTCCTTATTTCCTATGGAAGCCCAAAGGTTCCAAAAAATGTAAATGTTTATTCAGTACTTCCCTTGACACTTTAGAGTCCGCATGCAGCCCACAAGAGCTTACATCTCACTCGAAATGCATGATCTTCGGAGTGTTGTAGGTCCTGGTCTTTGTGTACTAGTAAAGTCCAACAGTTCTGAGACACATACACACAGAAATGTTATAGATGGTGTGTTAGTCATTCTGAGACTGTTCCAAAGGCTTCTCTAAACAGGCTCTGTTATCTTATAGTCACAGATATAGATAGGAGCACCGGCGATTGGTCAAATAAAAATATATCAGTCTTTCCTGTTTATTACAAAGTCCAGGATTGTGCTGCATAGCAATAATTCTATATTGATTTAGAGAATGCTCTTTACGTCTGGTAATATTTTTAAAAGTGAAAAAAAAAACAACAACATAGAAACATAGAGAAAAAAACAAACATATTCTGTCATTTCACTCCAATTTAAACCCTGCTCTGTTCCCTATTTCCAAAAATAATTCCATTAGGACTTTTTGTGCCTGGCTTTTAATGTCTCTTGATCCACTCGTCTGCAATGCACACTCATCCGCAATGTGTCTCGCCCATAAAATTATCTCCCCCTTGTCACTGGCGGGGAAATGTATTTTTGAGTGTGTTCAGCTTCATAATTATTAAACAGTTCTCTCCCTTCGTTCCTGTGTGTGTCTGCTGTAACCTTTGGGGAATGGGCCAAAAGCTCCGAGTGATAACAATCGCTTCACGTGTAATCAAGAAATACATCAATAACAAATAGGTGGGAAATTATGTTCAATCTAATGCAGTACACATTTTTTGTTTTGTTTCGTTCCTCTTTTATTTGTACATGTTTTGTTTCGTTTTTTTCCGGTCCTATTCTACAAGTGCGTATGTTTGAAAGAGCGCCTTTATTTTGTATGCATTAAAACGTAAATTATTCACTAGTCTCAGATGAAGAGAACAAGCTGAACGATTAAAAAAAATTGATGCAGTGGTTTCAACAGGGCCGGATTTAAGTAATTGGAGGCCTAGGGTAAAAATTTAGTGAGGCTTTAGCCTCTTACTCTCTTTTTAATACTTTTATGAAAATGCAAGAAATATCAAATACATATTTATCAAATGTATCATATTTTTGAACGACATAATATTCATTTTTATAATATTTTTTTATAATTCAATGAAGCTTAAAAATATTGTTTGGAAATTCGTCTAAATCTGTTTCATATTTTCTAGTTAAAAAATAAATAAACATAGGTATCTATGTCTGTACCTAAGTGCAAAAAAAATAATTTAAAAAGTAATAGTTATTTTTCTATGTTGAAAAATTTGGAGACGTGGCACGTCTTTGATAATCTCATTGAATTTGGTCTCTGACTCTATGAATATCTTAAGTAACAATCATTACAGTTTCAAAAAGAGCTGATTTTCTAATTGGACATTGAAGTACTTAATCAGCATTTGATTTATTTAAATTTGCTAAATAATCTCCCACTAGAATAGCATCACGTTCTTCTGAAGCAGTATGTCCACATTGTCAGAAACATTGTGGGCAACCTTTGTAGTCTCTTGTGGCATGTGGGTTGGGGTTGGGGTTATTTTCAGTTTTCGCACATGTGATCAACACTAAACGTGAGTGCAGTGCTCATCTAACATTCTATCCAGGCAACGAATCACCATAATCGTGTTTCACGACGTCTTCTATTATTGCCAGACTATCTAAAAAGGTTGTTGTGCACCTCAATCCTATATACTAATAACAGACCTTGTGTGGTATGCTCCTTCCACCCAACTCAAATGGGTACCTTACCATTCGATGGGAAAGTAAAGTCAGTTGGTCTTTGTGTTGGCCACATGACACATTCGTTAACCGTCGGTATTTTACTATACTTTTTGCGGATAACATTTCAAATTCCTTGAATATTAACTATTTTATACATTGCTCCTTTTATTTTGTCTTGCTATTCTCTCCTTTTATCCCCCAGATTTCTCCCTTGTTTGTTTCTCTTGACACAATCTCCCTCTCTTTCTCCATCTCTATTTCACTCTCTAAGTGTGAGAGTGCGCTTGTGTGTCTCTTCACCTTTGTGTTGTGTGAATATAAATGTTGTATTATGGGCCCCAAAAACAATAATAGATGCTTTCAAAGGAAAAAATCTTACTGGTTTATTTATGATATGTCTACAACAATAAACTAATCACGAAACAATTACATGCTGAACTATACATCTTGAAAACGGGCTTTACATTTCATGCCACATGTTCCCGCGTCCTTAATAATTTGAATTGCTCTCTGCTTTTAGCACTTTCTTTTTTCAATTTGTTGAGGTGACGCCTAAATGCATATCTAAAAGGAATCCGAAATGAACGGTAACACATCTCAGTATGAAAACAAAATTCTTAGCTTGGTGTAACATCTCAAGTTTCTGGTTCATCCGGTACACTGTAGACATGTCCAAGGTGTATAATCTGCCGATCAGCCAAAATTAACCAAGTGGTTCAGCACGTCCATTACAAATGGTTCTAAAAACATACAAATAGTGATTGAAGCTTAACGTGTCTACTTTCTATATAGATTTTGGGAGTATGATCCTCAGTGCAGCAAGTATATAAATGATGTCTTAATGGGACTACTTCCCCGTGGTAAAGGTTTCGACAAGAAAGGGAACACTTGTGATAGAGATTTTTTTTAAAAATCCGAATATCGACAGGCTAAATAATTTAACGTTTGAGTTTGTATATACAATTGTTGTTTCGCTTTAAACAGATACTCTTCAAATATTACGTTTGGAAACATTGTTGTGGTTACAAATGTACTTTTTTTCCTTTTCATTAATTCTCCTTATTTATACATCAGGGCTTTCAAAAAGGTTTATAAAAGTGAATAGCTTCGTTCTAAAAATAACCTGCAAAGTAAGGGTGACAACTTCATCTCGCCATTCATATTAAGTGTAATTGTTCGCATAATAACATTTTGTGCTTTGTTGGCATTCAGTCAGTAGACATCTCATTATAACATAATTTATAACATAATTTGATATGTGACATTTCATGACTTGATAGTTGAATATAATGACTTGTTGGAAGCCTGCACTATGCAGGTCTGAATACAGCTCATTAAGTTCCGTTCAGAGCAGGAGAGCTGCTGACTGAACTGTACTTCTACACATCTCCATAAGCGTCACATGACTCTTTTCAAGTTTACAGTGTTTATAATTTGAAACAAGGTTACATAGACAGTTTGTGTTTAAACACAAACTCAAAATCGGCTCCTGAAGTGCTCCACCCAGGCAGGTAAAAAGGCAGGTTCCAATATTTTCAGAAAGAACATCAGAATGAAATTCTATCAAAGACAAATGACAGAGAAGAATGGAGCAAGAAGGTTGACAGAGCTTGTGTGGTGCCCCAGCTGTCCAGCAGACCAAAGAATAGGTGAAAGTGAATGTGAAGTTAGATGTGAACCTGGCCTAACTGATGTCTTATAATAAATATCTAATTGATCTAATTTATTTGTAAAGTGTCAATCTCTTATTAAAATTCTCAAGAATAAAAAGACAATTTCTGTAAAAAAAAATAATTTAAAAAAAATAGTGAGTGTACTATTTTGCCAGGACTGCATTTCACGCGATAATATTATTAATTGTTGTTTTATATTATGTCTAACTTACATATATACTATTACATTTTTTTCTCTTTACAAAATAGGTATACATTTTTTGTGTGTAAATATAGTGGTAGTATAACAGAATCTACTTAACTTAGCAATACAAATGGGAAAAAACAATTTTGACTAAAAATCTAAACACAGAGGGCAAAAATTGCTATACACAGGGCTAGCAGTTCTACACAAAGGGCGAGCAGTTCTACACAGAGGGAGATCAGTGCTATAGAGAAGGTGAGCTTAATATCCAACTGCTTTTTTACAAGAGGACAAAAAAGGACTGGAATGATTAACAACATGAAAAAATTTTTAAAAAAAATTAAAAGAAAAGAAAACTCAAGAAACAAATATAACAAGAGACGTACCCAGTGGCAGTAATTTATCTCTACGAACTGTGCAGGTGGTATATGATGGAATATGGGGATAACTTATTTAGTCTAATTGAATACTTATTTAATCAACTTACATTAACTTAGCTTAATGCTGAAAGCTTTTTCGAAAGCTAATAACAATGCTTTAGATCTTTTTCAGTACACCGCATGATTTCAGGAGGAAAAAATATGACCCATGGGAATATTTCTTTTTATTAATGTCACTAAAGAAAAAAAAATAATTTTTTTTTTTACATGCCGTCACACTACATCACTAATCAGAGGCGTAGTCAATTTGTATTCATCATATGATCCAGTCTCTGAGTAAAAAAAAGTAAAGTTCACCTTTCAGACCTTGTGGTCTATAGGGCAGATAATGTAAAGTTTATCTGATTCTTTGTCCTACGGTTAAGGAGGGTGTCATGTGGCCAGAACAACGACCAACCGCCTTTGCTTTTCCCCAACTAATGTACCCATTAGATCTGGGTGGACTCAGAGGCGCCCAAAGATCCCGAAATAAATATCCCAGCCTTCACCAGGATTCGAACCCAGGACCCCCGGTTCATTAGCCAAACGCTTTACCGCTCAACCATCGCGCCTTTATTCCAATCTCTGGCAAAATCCATTTTGAACATAGGAAAGATGTGTGCAAGTAACGTGATTTCCTTTCTGAATTTCAATCACTAGCCCATCTCTCCTTACATTCATTAAACTTGTAACTTACAAATGTAAACCTAAATCTAGAATATACATAACGTTAGAACACGTTAATTGTAAACTGGACAAGTTTTTGCGAGACTCTACGTCTCCTCCTTCTTCCATGTGTTTATTATATTTATAAATAGCCATGACTGAAAATCTATCTGCAGTTCTCTGGAAGTTTCCCCTGTGGATTTGGAGCAATGGCTGTCTCAACTAATTTTTTTGTTTATTGTTGACTTTAGTTCGTCCACTTACCCCCTCGCTGAACTTGATCTGTAGAAAACGTTATCAATTGGTTCTTTTTAGTTTTATTCGGAACCAAATATGTCTGATGAAATTTCGAGTCAATTAATAGATAGGCTTTGATTTGCTAAATAAGAAGGCGCGGTTGCTGAGCGGTTAAGTGCTTGACTTCTGAACCGGTGGTCCTGGGTTCGAATCCTGGTGAAGGCTGGGATTTTTATTTCGGGATCCTTGGGCGCCTCTGAGTCCACCCAGCTCTAATGGGTACCTGACATTAGTTGCGGAAAAGTAAAGTTGGTTGGTCGTTGTGCTGGCCACATGACACCCTCGTTAACCGTAGGCCACAAAATCAGATAACCTTTACATCATCTGCCCTATAGACCACACGTTTTTAAAGGGGAACTTTTCTTTTTTTTTTTTTTTGATCCTATGATGAATACAAATTGACTACGCCTCAGATCAGATGACCTTTACATCATCTGCCCTATAGACCACAAGGTCTGGAAGGGGAACTTTACTTTACGAACTTTACTTGATTTGCTGGTTTGTGTTGACCACCGAGTCAGAAACCCCTTTGCTAATAAACATGCTGAGAGCTACTCCCTTAGAGCACTTGAGAGGAAGCGAGCAGTGAATCTTAAGGTTGCCCTATCCCCGTACAAGGACAGCCCTAATGTCGTACTTGCACTAGTATTTTCTCCAACACTTTGTCCCAATCGTCCTTCATGCAAGACCCGGCATTCGAGCAGAATGTGGTCTACGGTTTCGTCGTCTTCCATGCAATGGCGGCACCTCGTATCAAAGTTCTCTCTCCACCGCCCGAAATACGCGCCTATCGGACAGTGCCCTGTGCGGAACTGAGCAAGAATCGCTTGCTCTGCTCGACTCAAACGCCACCATGCATCCTTTCTGTCTGGTCTATTCATTGCTCTATGAAACTCACGTCCCTTGTCCGAAGAGTCCCAGCCATAATACCATTAGAGTCCATCAGAAAGTTCAATAAAATTCATTTAATTTTAATAAACTCAGAAGCATTTATTACTGGTGAAGATTGTTTTATAATTTTACTTCATATACCTGTTTCATATATTTAAGTATCTTTCTTTTATCATCCTATATTTTTTTTTTGTTTCTGGAGTGCCGCCCTCTCCTCAAAGGTTGAGGTTCTGGGCGGCGACATAGTCTTCCACACCGTAAATCCGGCCTTTTATTAAATGTATGTGTCACAAGACCTCCTATCGTAGTTGTGGATGATGTTGTTAGCTTTCCTTGAGGTGCAATAAGAAGTTGCTGGCTGACAGGAGAGTAGTCTTGTGCTGCCGGGGACTATGACTTGAATAATATATTATTTTGAACAAAAACGATCTAGGATACAAATAGAGTGAATTCTTCGATGAAATAAAACACTGGAACTTTATTCAAACACAACATAAGTACAGCTATGTACAAGTTATGATTCAATCAAATGAAGTACAGAACATAGGCATCTTTCTTATAAAAAATATAGAGCGATTAAAAACACATCAGCTCACAAGAACAATTTTGCATACAACTGATATTTCCAGAATCTTTTAGCCGGGACATCAGACGTCAGCCTCGCTTTGAGCTATACCTTTCAACCAATAGGATTCATGCATCTAGATGACGTCATTTCTGCACAATTGTCCAAATCTAAAAATAACCTACTTCTTTGTTAGCCGGGAGAAATGACCTTGAATTACAGATAAACAAGTTGTTTATGTGACAGTATGTTTCTTTTCTGTCGTGTTTCGAGTGTGTCGATGAGTATGTACCGTCTCTTATTTTACCCTCAACACGCAAAGTATTGCCACAATAACGAAGTGGTCGTCACCTCTCCAATAAGGATGGAACAGAAAGATTTAACAGAGAAGAACCACACGATTAAGGCCATTTATCTTAGTAGTAACTCAGTACTGTAATATTTTTTTTTCCTTTTTTCATTGGAAAACCAAAAAAAAAAAAATACTTACTAATATTTTGTTAGCTAACTGGTAATTTTTTTTTTAAATAGGCCTATTGATTTTTAATGTTCGCTAGCAAGAATTAATAATTGTGATCCGAGAATGGGAAGTGGGAGAAATAGCGTGTTAAAAAGTCGTACCAGACAGACAGACAGACAGAGTGAATTGATATAAGCTTTGATTCTACTTTCAGTAATGGGTGTTTAAAGGTCATTCGTCGTCACTGAGAAGTACATAGGAGCACAGATCTTCTTAATCTATCTTAGGACGATTGTAGTCAAATTGAAAGTCCATTTCTTGGGAGTAACACAATTATCTTCAGTGGCGTAGCTAAGGTGGGGGAGAATTTGTAAATCCCCCGGGCCGCCACTTGAGGGGGGCTTCTCAAAGAGTGTTTTTTACATTAATAAATTAAATATTACGCAAATTGCATAGGTCCTCAAAGAGGTCAATCCCCCCGAGCCTCCAAACGATGGAAAATTCCTTTAAGATGCCCCAGCTTATCTTATCTTAATTGACTGAAGACTTGATTATTTGCGTACCCAAATGAAAGTCTGTACATATTTACGTTGGTTGATGCTTGGCTAAACTGTGCCTATGTGTATTTAAATGTGTAAAGTTTCCGAGAAATGATTCTCTGAGAAATACCTAAAGGAAGAATACCACACGACTATATGATAACAAGGAGTACGTCAAAAAATTGGTTGCGAATGGAGCGTTGGAGCGTGCTAGACTGATCTCCATAGATCTAGAATGCAAATTATGTTGACTTTAATCCTCAAAATTTTGTCTCAAACTTGATTCCAATTTATATATGTATGCATATATCTCATTGTAGGTGGAAGCTATTTAATCTGTGTTCTTGACGCATGTAAGTTGCCCAACTCTCACTGCCATAGAGGAGTGTGCTTAGGACGCAGGCATTTTAGACAAAGATTTTTTGTTGTCGTGGTCAATTTGGTTTTGGTTTTCACACACACGTTTTGCCTACGTTGCCTGCGACGCATTATGTGCATCTCCTGGAGGGATCGTGTCACCAACCAGGACGTTTTGACACGGGCCAACATGCACAGCATCTATGCTCTCCTTCAACAGAGAAGACTACGCTGGCTGGGTCATGTCACGCGCATGCCAGATAGAAGAATCCCGAAAGACATCCTATACGCTGAGCTAGCAGAGGGAGCCAGATATCGAACAAAGCATGTGGGAGGAGATAGCCCAAGACCGAACAGCATGGAGACAGACTGTGCGTGCTGGTACGAACTTTGCTGAATGCAAAAGAAATGAAGCTGCATCGGCCAAGAGAATGAAAAAGAAAGCTGCCCTGCTGTCAGCCAGCCCTAAAACTGAGGAATATAAATGCACGAACTGTGGCAAACTATGCCTATCCAGAATTGGCTTGATCAGCCACTCCAGATTCTGCCCTGTCTCAAGACGTAACCAAAGCCAGTGACTCATCTCGGCGCATCCATTGTCTTACGAGACATAAGGAGCCATATATAGCTCATTACTGATATGTCACAACTTGAGTTTTTTTTTAAATTATTACGTTAATTAGGGTGATATAGGAACATTTTGTTTCCAATTTCGTTGTGCTTTTTTTTTGTTTTTTTATAATTTCTAAATAAATGAGTCAAATGTTTTATTACATTAATTGCTTTGTTATCAACTAGGCAAATAAAATTAATTAGTTTAATAATTGTGTATGTGTGTGTAGGGGCAGTATTTCTATTAACCGGAAATGTTCGATACCGACAGGGAGGCGTCATGAGCGTGATAATAGAATCAGATTATATGATGTCATTATGACGATTGACAGAGCTCATGCACGAGAAGGATCCCATATATTACCTCTCCAAATGCAAACATTTTTTTTTAAATCCTTACAGCCTGTCTTCTATCCATGGACTTGAGACTCCCTGAATGTAAGAGCCAACCCAACAACTACAGAGACATCCAGGGCCTAAAATAAATTCGATTTTGTTATTTTTTTCCAATCGCCATTCACTAATTGTGCAATCATTGAATTGCGTGTTTAAATCACTCTTGAGGGGAGCTCCACATATGACGTCCAAGAATAATTTGACTTGCTTGACTGTGGCGCTGCTTGACTCTTGATGTAACCTAATGTTGAAATAAATACCCATTCGTTTTCCTTTATAACTTTTTAATTACAACCTTTTTTTTTGTTACGTATTTCGTTCAGTTCCTTTAAGCTCTAATGATGACTACAGGGTATTACAATACCTCTATTCAATTCGTATCTTCATGGAAACTTAAACCTTCTGAGCGGGCAAAAGGTGGAAAAACATGGATACCGATCTCGAAAACGGCTCTAAAGAAATTCCTAGCATTTTGACAGCTACTATATATCGTTAGGAAATGAAAAACTAGCTCGTCAGCCCCACTGGGTAAACTATAGTTTTACCGGTATAATTTTTGAAGTTCAAAAAAAAAGAAAAAAAAAATTAGCCAGAAAACGAGACAAAATATCTTGAACTAACTTATATGTCACTGGGTATTTCTGTAAGTGTGTATTATTCATTGACAAGTTTAATAAATTCATGTTCAGGAACATTTTCTGCATCGTCTTCTAAGTCTAGAACTTAACAACTTAAGGTCTAGATTTGTAGATTTCTATATTAGCTTAGGGGTAGGGGCAAGGGGGTGGGGTATAAAATGTTAATTTTTCTTACATGAATATTTATTAAGAGAAGAATAGTCGTTCTATTAGTTGTATAAAAGAAGAATGAAAGTAGTGTAATATTTTAAAAAAATAATGTATTAATAATGCTGTTCTTGTTTTCTTGATATAATGTTTGATTATATTCTATTTTATAATCCTGTCTTTTTTAATTGGATATTTTATGTCTCGTCTGTGAATCCCTGCCAAATAAATAGAACATTTAAAACAGACCGACACTCTAAGCGTAGCCTCAAATGTTCGACTGTTGACAACTTTTTCTCTTCTCTTTCAATTACTTCAAAACCTTAATTTATGCAATGTTTGGGTATAGAAGGGTCTATGACAAAAATATAGTATTTAAAGTCTTTAATTAGTTCAGACATGAAATTAGATTAGAATTGTCTATGTCTAGTCAAGACATCAGAAATTATATTTGAATAGGCTGGGTCTAGTTTCGACATCAAAAATAAGATTTGAATTGTCTGGGTCAAGGCGAGACATCTTTGAGAGCCTAAAAGTTTTCTGATTTCGTGTTTTTGAGATAAAAAAAAAACACTTTTTTTTCTTAAATCTGACATTTATTAGTTATTGAGAAAAAAAAACTCGCACTTTAAGTTGTATAAAGGAGGTATTGTTTTTTGAAAAAGTATTTTTTTCAATGTTTTTTTTTTTGTATTTCAATTTCAGTAATGTTCAAAAGTCTTTTTTGTTCTAAGTGGAGATATTGACATCAACTCCAGTTAAAACAGAAAAAAATCTGTTAAAGAAACAAACTAAATGAATCACACTTCCATATTTCTAATTAGTTAATTGTGTAGTGTTCGTCTTTTTGAAAGTATTCCTGTCGTCTGCTTCCAGTCTTCACTTCTGCGACGCTTGACATCCGTTTCACGGCCATTAGTTTGAGTGATAGTTTAAAAAAGAAACAAACAAGATCCTTTTATTCTGAATTTGTTTCACTTTAATTTCACAAATCCCATTTTTTAAAGATGGAGTCCATTGCAACGATTGCGGTTCACTGTTTTCCAAGTTGAGGTTAAAGATGAACATTGTTTCAGTCCTCACTTTTCAAATGTTCAAATAGACAAAAATCTTAAATGATAATCTTCATAACTTTTCCTTCTCCTACAGAGCTGAAATTTCGTTTTCTTTAAATATGAGAAAGATTATTTCATTGACGCATTGCATAGCACGCTTACAAACTATAAATTGTTCATTGTCCATGGGACTTTGGGAAACTGACAATCTGATTGAATTTTTCTTTGGGAAACTGACAATTATATTGTATTTTTCTTTTAGTAAAATGACAATTATTTTGTATTTTTTCTTTGGGAAAACTGACAATTAGATTAAATTTTTCTTTGGGAAAACTTACAATTAGATTGTATTTTTTCTTTGGGAAACTGACAATTACATTGTATTTTTCTTTGGGAAAACTGACAATTAGATTTTTTTTTCTTTGGAAAAACTGACAATTAGATTGTACTTTTCTTTGGGAAAACTGACAATTAGATTGTATTTTTCTTATTAATACGTATCACTAATATTCCTTTTGTATATGACCGCCCCCATGCAAGATAAATTATGAGAAAGAAAGGTTAGTTTAATACATTATTTGAAAATAAGGTAATAATCGATTGGAAAACAACAACAAATAAAAACCTTACCTGTTTGAAAGTTTATAATTAATGTTATAACTGCATTGTTAGCTCATTATTTTAACTAATAATAAGAATACAACAATTAATAATAATTAAACTGACTTATAAAAAGAAAAACTCTTTCATTATCGATTGTGTAGCAAATAAATTTATTTGGTGGAAAAGCTTTTGTTTTTTTCAGCACCGCTCAGTCAGACGGTCGCCATATTTTCTTCTGGGAATTGCGGAGCTCTGGTTAAGAGTTCTTTGTAACTGACGTTAGGCGGGGACATAGTCATCTATTTTCTTTGTTGGAGAAATAGAACAGTCAGTTGGAGATAATTTGTAGTATACAAGAAAGTTTCCATAGCATATAGCTAACAAAAAAAGCTATAAAAAAACGTAATCAATTTTATTATATGTAAATACCAGTACTAAACTATAAACAACCAACGGTTCGCAAAATGTGAAGAGGACACAAACATAGTGGACCGAATCGCCTAAATGTGAGTAACAAGCTAAATATAAAAATACTTAAAAAAAACAGATTATAAAAGTGGGAAAAAGCTTATATTAGCTCACACTCTCTGTCTGTCTGGTAAAAAGTTTGTACATGTCATTTTATGACACCCAATCTCGGATCAAGCTGAAAATGTGCACGATTATTTCTTTTACCTGACAATACAAGAATAAAAAAATATAAATAACCCAATTATTTAATTAGCTTTTGGTAATCAACCATTTGGTTTAGTATTTCAAACAAGGGAAAGAAATTGTGATTGACTAAAGTAGTGGTATAGGCGGAATAAGTCCCCTTTATAGGTGGTCGCCTGAGTCTTATTAAACACATACCTGAAATGAGATGAGGAGCTTGAGCCATGAGTTTGAATTCACGTCGATTCCCCGTTTATTTTTTTTATAAATGTTTTTTTATTGTTTGTGTAGGTCTATAACAAATTTAATTACATGACTGATACAAACTAATTGATACAACTAGGCTTATTATAAACTATGTTTTTATAAAAGTATTTCAATTATATAAAAGGGAAAATCGCTTTCTATTTAGTCACATATCAGTGCTGCAATATTGAAATATTTACAATTTAAAAAATAACGAATATGATTGTTTAGTTTGCTATAATGTTTGAAGTATAAATATATTTTTTAAATTGCTTGTTTAATCTTACTTATTAAAAAAAAAATAAAGAGCCCTTTACAGACCTTGCGATCTATAGGCCACATATTGTGAAAGTCATTTGTTTCTCTAGCCCACAAGAGCCAGCTAAAACGATCAACAGCCTTTTCTTTTCCCCCACTTATGCTAGGTAGCCATGAGAGCTCTGTGGACCCAGAAGCGCCTTAAAGATCCAGAAATTATCAATCCTAGTCATATCCTAGGATATGAACCGGGATCCCTTCGGTTTAAGGGCCAAGCGCTTTACAGCTCAGCCACCGCACATCGTAGATCTATTTAGCTTAATTAACCAAATTATTTAAAAAAAAAAAAAACTTTACATTTTATTCGCCTAATGTACCACCATTTTTACATCAATAGTTCAGTAGCTTCCTGTACTGACATGTCTATCCCGAGTGGTACCTTGCACAGTATATACTATCCTGTTAGATAGGACGGAAACGTCCGCTGAAGCGGATAGGCGGACTACTGGAGTAAAACCGGTCCCCAGTGGGTTACAACGGAGGCCTGGGAAGCAGCACATTCGATGAAACAGTGTCCGAGTCCCGGGGTGGGATAACAAAGATCCGGTTACCCAGTCCAAAAACCAGGCGACCACCGTTCCATGCGGAAGCCGTCATCAATATCCCGTAAGCTGGGGGGGGGGGGGGGGGGGGGTCGACGGACTTTTCACGAAAAGGTGGCTATCACAAAAAAAGTATATAAAGAAAACTTCCGGTACTAAATTCTCATGTGCAAAAAAAAAAAAAAGATGTGACCCAGTTATAGCCTCATTCATTGTGGAGTATTCATATGGGACAGCGAATAGAGAAAGATATACTTCTCATTTAGTCAAGGCCGGGTCTCAAATTTTTTGCGTGGTCGCCTCAGCTAAATGAGAATAAAATGAAGATTTTGGGAGCGCATTAAGTTCTAACAGTTGAGTCCGGAAGGGCTTTTAGAATGTAATAAAAAAAAAAAAAGAAAATAAACTTAAAGAATTAAAACACAATTTACAAGCATTAACATTTACAATATGTTTACAACCCTCGTCCCATATGCTAGGACACATTTTTCCCTAGTGCTATTAGAGCATGGAAAGAGTTGCCTGAGCTAGCCAGGAAAACCAGCGACTTGGCAGAGTTTAGGTCATTGGATTTTATGCATGACTAAATGCATGAAGCCTAAGACGTAATCATCTTCTTTTATGAAGAAACGTCTGTAACATATAATATAAGATAATCCAAATGTACATATTAATTCAATGTTTCTCAGACTTTATTGGGCGTCCCACCAGTCTATTCATTCCTTTTTTTTTTCGAAAATAGTGTTTCGTAGATAACTTTAAATGTTCTGTTTATTGAGAAGGTTCATTCTAGGAATGAGCAGTAGGTCCCTCCTCCATCCAGCAGGGGTTCTGGAGGCCCCGGCTTCCAGCCTTTTACTGGGTTTTGAACTTCAGAACTCAATTTTTCTCATAGTAGTCAAACAGCAATTGAACAAGAAACCTAGCGAAGCAACACCTGGTTCTTAAGCCAAGTGCTTAACCACTCAACCAGCGCGCCTCTAGCTACTTCAGTAGTGAACAACAAAATATAGACCATTTTATTAAGTGAAGTATATTATTACCTGATCCAGCCCATTCGACATTTTTCGCTTTAAAGTAAACAATGAAAAAAAAAATATTAACACAGAAACTCGGATCATTTTTTTTTTTTGGAAAATAATAGCTCCAACAGTTTTAATCAAAACAAATTGAACATGGAACGATAATATAAAATATTAACAATATGTTACTATCAAGTGAACGATTTGTCAGTGAACAATTTGTCGTGTGAACGATTTGTCAGTGAACGATTTGTCGTGTGAACGATTTGTCAGTGAACGATTTGTCGTGTGAACGATTTGTCAGTGAACGATTTGTCGTGTGAACGATTTGTCGTGTGAACGATTTGTCAGTGAACAATTTGTCGTGTGAACGATTTGTCAGTGAACGATTTGTCGTGTGAACGATTTGTCAGTGAACCAACTGTCGGGAGAACATCTTGTCGGTGAACAAGTTGTCTGTGAGGAAGTAGTTGGTGAGCGATATGACCGGTGAACGAATAGTCGTGTTAACAAATTGTCGGGTGAACGAATTATCGGGTGAATGAATTGTCGGGTGAACGAATTATCGGGTGAAAGAATTATCGGGTGAACGAATTGTCGGGTGAACGAATTGTCGGGTGAACGAACTGTCTGGTAAACGAATTGTCGGGTGAACGAATTGTCGGGTGAACGAATTGTCGGGTGAACGAATTGTCAGTCGAACGAATTGTCGGGTGAACGAATTGTCGGGTCTCCGGTCTAACCAGAGTTTTCCAAGTGTGGGCAATAGGCTAGTTTTTTTTTCCCCTTAAGATATACATAAACTTTAGAATTTCTAACAAAAATACTAGAGCCGTTTTTTGGGATCTGTTTCCAGGTTCCATTTTTTTTTTAATTATTATTAATAAAGAGTTTCGCAAGCTGATAAGAGGAATTGTAAAAAAAAGATTGTAATAGAGAAAAAATTGTACTATTTTCCTATGCTACAAGTATCCCATATTTGCATGTAAGCCAATACTGGTTATAATTCATTTGCCTTTGTTTAATGTTTAGTAGACTCTGATGGACAGTACAAATATCATCTCGTAACATTAGCAACTTAACGACTGGGCGTGACACGTTTACGCTGTATCCCATCAACACTTTCTCCACGTCTGCTCCCCACTTCCTCCCAGCCTCGCTTTTGGGCGATGACCCGCCGAAAGAAGAATTAAATTGCTCCCATGGGTAAAAGTCGGTCTGCTGCGCACGCGCGCGGACCGTTAGCTACCGCTAGGCTATCTGATAATGTTGAACGAATTTATGTAATGACTTCCTCCCACTTGTCATTCGAAAGTTCAAGAAGACAAAAAAAAATTAGAACTCTCATATTTAAAAAAAATCATATCTATTTAATCTTATGCAAATTACCGAAACTAGATGTTATAAAATCTATTTTAATTTCAAGGATATAAGGAAAGTTTCCCTGCGTGTTACAGAGAACATGTAGAAATAAATAACGTGAAGTTTTGATGTTTAATATCTGGTAGTAAAGGATACTGTTCTATGCTGATATTTTAATGCAATTAAATCTCCTTATCTATCTATCTCTTATTCTCTCTCTCTCTCTCTATCTCTATCTATATATATATATATATATATACATATATATATATATATATAAACATATATAATAAAAAGGCGTGTCTTCGAGTCCGAAGATTAGTGAGGAATACAGTATTTCCCGTGGCTATGCAGCTCCAGCTGTGACCTACATATTTTGCCACATCCAGGGTAAGCAAAACCATCGTCCGCAGGTGGTAGATTTAGATTTTCTTTTCGTCGTCTGCGTTTGTCCTCGGCAGAAGATTTTCTTTCGGTCTCAAATGTGTATCCCGCGGCCTTCGTGAGTGACCTCCAGCTGTCAATCTCTCCCCCCAGAAATGAACCACTCACCCCACCCCCCGAAAATAATCCTGGCTACGCCTATGAAATATATGATTGCTTTTATATAGCCCACCATTCATGCTTATAGCATGCTCAGGACGCTATGGTCCAGTCGTTTTTGTGGACCAGCAGGGTGAGGGAATATATAGGAGAAGGTGTCCGTGTTGCCTTTTAACCCTTAAAATGCGTGTGGTAGTTTAGCCTCTTAACACCAGAATTGTAATTCCATTTGGTATGCACTCATTGTGAAACAGCTCAGCACTTTAAGGGTTAAGCACTCAGTGAACACAGTAAGTCGGGATTCGAATTTAAGCCCTCTCTTGTTAGGTAGTCGGGCCGTAGCCTACAAGTTTTGGCCTCTCAACCACACATTAACACGTTCAGTTTCGTTATTTTCTATTGCTTCTTGGTGTAAATACGCTAACCTCTGTTAAAGTACCACCTCAATCAAATAAATCCCACAGAACTCCACCTGTATAGATACAGCATTCATATCTATAAAATCGTAAACCATATCCTATTTTAAATGCCACATTGAAATGCACCTTAGGCAAACCCTATTTCCACTACAGCGCAACATAACCAACACCCTGTACGACAGTGACGAACAACTAAAGAAAACAGTACACTATTTTCCCTTGGCACAGTCTGCAAAAGAGCTGACAGCTCAGCAGCAAAAAGCTGTCTAGAAGAAGACATACGCATGTCAATATAGTCACAATCTGGGGAAAGCAGAAAAGGCACAAAATACTATTTGAACAGTCTTCAATACGCCTGTATGAGTTTAAAATATGCTTATAGTAAATCATTGTCTTCGACTCCAATGTTGTTACATCCGATGCAGAGTCGTTCGCCGGGAGTCTATTGAAAATTGTCTTTCGTCTTCTGTGCCTGCTTTGACAATAGCTTTTCTTTTTGCCAACAATGTTTGTCCAGTGACCTTAGTGATCCATGTGAGTTTAAAAAATTGTTTCAATTAAATAGTCAATTAGAAAACAAATTTTTACTGTAATTTATGCAAAGACTTTGTGATAATAGCACATGACTACATTTCCTTTATTTCGGGATTATTCCTTTGTTTTATTTCTTGTTTATTTATATGTACATTTCTTTGCCTATAACATATATAAAAGTAAGTAAAGTTCTAAGACCTTGCGATCTATAGGGCAGATGATATAAAGATCCTCTGTTTCTGTGGCCCGCGGTCAACGAGGGTATCATGGGGCCAGCACAACGACCAACCGCTTTTACTTTTCCCCAGAGAATGTCAGGTACCTATTAAAAATGGGTGGACTCAAAGGTGTCCAGAAGATCCCGAAATAAAAAAATCGCAGAATTTGAACCCAGGACCTCTCGGTTCAGAAGCTAAGCCACTCACCTAAGATGCCTCCTTTCTTTATTTCTTTTTTCTTTATGGTTCTTTGTTTCTTTAATTTTTTTTTCTTACTCTGTTTCTTTCTAAGTCTCTTTCTTTTTTAGTCTATTTTCATCTTTATTTCTTGTTTATCTCCTGCGTATTTCTTTGTTTACTTTTTGTTTATTTCTTTGTTTCTTGTTTGTTTATTTCTTTGTCCATTTCTTGTTTATGTATTGTTTTTTTTTCTTGTTGACAACGTTTCTCCCATCACAAGCCCCTAACTTCCTCAGCTCCGATGGTATAAATATAGCTTCTATGTCTGTCTACCAGCACTACTAAAACGGAGGCTCATTCACACTCGAGGGTTTAATGCCTTTGTGCGAAATTAGTGAGTCATTATTTGTCAGCATGGAAGCTCTGATAGACTTTATCTCTTAGCTGTGATGTTTTACTCAATTATTTAACTCTATAATTTGTATTTGGTCTGTAGTATGACGTCAACAGACTGAAGTTATCATTACTAGGAAAGTACGCTCTAGGGAATGACGGTCGAACGGCGAAAAATTTCAAGCTTAAATCTCACTGGCTAGTTGTTGTTTTTTTTTCCGGAGATGTTCGAATGTATGTGAATTCACCAAAGTGTAGTCATGTGTCCCACTTTTCCAATCCACTTTGGAGCAGTCAGTCCAGATGCAAATCATCCTCTTAAGTTATTTCAAAATGTTATCGTTGATTACATCCCTTGATGAATGATTTACTGTCCCTGTGTAGTGTCATGTGGTCAGTAAACGCAGTTCTTGCTAAATGTATAATTTTTTGACAAACAACAAACAAATATGGCAGCATTCTTGAATCGAGCCGCGAATAAAATATGTTTAAACTTCGCCTAGAGATTGAAGGATTGAATAGTTGCCAAAAAGAGATACGAAAATGAGTCAGTGTTAAGCTAGATAAAATGTTGCTCACATTTGAAGTAGAGAAATGAAGCTATTTTTCCGAAGGGTAGAAAAGAAGATAAAATTCAATATAATTGCTAGATCCACGTGTTTGTAATAAAATATTTTTAGTTCCATTTCATTACGTTTTTTGTATTTTTTTCTGTCATGTGGCCCGCGTCACGAGCGTCAGAAATTAAAATGGCCCGCAAGTCGAATTAGGCTGGGCATCACTGATATATATGATTCTCTTCATGGCTCAAGAGTTTGGAAAAGAAGTAAAAAAAAAAGATCACTCTTTTATTTCAGCAAGTATTCACCAGTCACTAAATAGCAGGGCCGGACTTAACCGTTATCATCAATAAGTGATGGAAAGATCACACACTATTATCTCTACTATTACGTACTCTAATATCACGTAGTAAAAAAATTGGGGGGGGGGAGTGAACAAGTAATCTATTGTGTATTCACCCGTCACTAAATAGCAAGGCTGGACTTAACAGTAGAGGGGCCTTATGAGAAATGGATTTGGGTAGGGATATGGATAAGTAAAATTTAAGAGTTTGTATTAGAACATAAATTCGTCTTTGCATTTTATTTAGTCTTTACTACGTACATAACTACTTTACGAGCCTTACGTGTAGCGAAATCATACAGCATATCATAAACATTTTATTTTCTACATAGATCACGCTCAATAGCAAGAATTAACAAATGTTTCAATCTATCTACGAGAATTGTTGACCTCGAGTAATTCTTTAATTACTGGTAATTAAATGCCATTTTTTTTATCGCGCGTAGGATTGGCGTTTTCCATATTGAATGACAACACAAAATGAGAATGTTTCTCTATATATTTCAGGAGATTTGTATGTTTTCAAAAGAAATTGATTATTTCCGGAGATTTCCACGACTTTTTCGTATATTTTGCAATTTCAGGAGATTTCCGGGAGCTCCTGGTAAATCAGGAGGCTGCGGAATATCTGTTATAAGTTATAAAATGGTTTAATTTAATAATTTATACACCTAGACTTTATGCGGACCCTATGAAAGTGCGGCGCCCACTACGGCCTAAGGCGGTCCTTCAAAAGAGCGCCTTATGCTACTCCGCCGGTTTAATTTAAATGTGGCGTATGCTATAAAAGTATAAGGGGCTACACCAAGCAAATAACAATTTTTTTACAAGAACCTTCCCGGAGGAGAAGCCTTTTCCGCTTGCGCCCAGACTGCAAAAGTTTATAAATAAATACGTTTATAAGAGAAAATGAACGTTAACATAAAGATGGAGCTTCAAAAGTTAATTGGATGTTAATCTCAAGAAATTTAGGAATATAACTCTAGGTTTTAAAAAATAACTCCACACAATAAGAAATCTTTAAAAATAATATCTAATGTGTATGCTAATAATGCGGTTTTTAAAGACCGCATCTCAAACCAAGAGATTAGAGACAGGGTTACTGCAGCGATCGGACCCCATGATGACCTGCTAACTACTGTGAAAAAACGCAAGTTTAAAATCTATGGCCATATTACAAGATCTTCGGGGCTCTCAAAGACCTTCTTTCAGGGAACAGTACCAGGAAAAAGAAGAAGAGGCAGACAGAGAAAGCGGAGGGAAGACAACATAAAAGGATGGACGGGCCTACTAATGAAAGAGGTTTTAAACAGGGTAAAGGATAGAGAGGAATGGAAAAAGATGGTCGACAAGTTTTGCTTGGTGCAACGGTCCAACAGACTAAGCGATAGGTTAAGGTAAAGGCTAATAATATCTAATGTGTATGCAGTCAATACCCGTACTACATACTACCTTGAATAGTTCGCATTCATTGTTTATCATGAATTCACCAATGCAACGTCTCACATTTTAACGCTACAATCCACTCTTTGGCCCGTTGAATTCTAGAATTTTTAATACTAAGTCTCCGTCCAGAAACGTTCCCTAGAAAAATAAACGGACATTTCTTTAGATCTATAGTGAATAATATTATTGTGTGTACCGTTACATTTTTTATAGGCATAGTACAGTCACTGAAAACAAAATTTCCGCCATTTTGTATATTTTTCAAACAAATAAAAATTCCAGATAGCCATCAACTGCAAATGACTTTTATAGTCATAACACATTTTCATATAACTTTAAAAAAATATAAACTTAATAGTAATTTTTTTTTTTAAATTTTAAAAGTGACTGAAGGTAAAAGAACTGTTACTCTACATGTTAAAAAAAGGGAGAAATTCAGTCTCTTAAAGCCGGACAGTAAAGAACAAAGCTGACGTTGATTTGACACCATAGTTCACAGGGCAAGGGTTAGGGTGAAAATCTGAAGAATTAATCATGAATTACAAAATCTGTTTGCTAGACAATGTCTAAGTGTTGGTCAAAATAAAGTGAGGGTTTTGAGAAACAATTCTGGTCAAACCTTTTCAAGTCACATATTTCTAGCCACACAGAACTTCGTTGTTAGAAGCAAATAGGGGCGGTAATACACTTTTATTTTATAGCAGTTTTATAATTTATAAGTTTCTGCTTTTTTATATAAATTGGTAGCAGAGATTAGAAAATTTACACCATGATTCACACATTTTGTTGATTTTATTTTTATTTTACGAAACGAGACTTCGTATATTAAAAATTGTCATGCATAGCGAAACAAAACTGTAAATAATAAATACAACTTTTTGTGTACCCAATCTACAAAATAAAGCAAGTAATGTTAAGTTGAGTAATGATAATAATAGTCTGGTCTTTGCATCCAAAGATTAGTGAGGAATACAGTGTTTCCCGTGGCTGTGCAGTCCTAGCTGCGACCTACATATTTTGCCACATCCAGGGCAAGCAAAACCATTGTCCGCAGGTGGTCGGTTTAGATTTTCTTTTCGTCACCTGCGTTTGTCCTCTGCGGCAGATTTTCTTTTGGTCTCAAATGTGTATCCCGCGGCCTTCGTGAGTGACCCCCAGCTGTCTCGTTCCAACGCCGCATGCAGCCAGGTGCTCTCTTCTATGTCAGCCAAGCAAAGTTGGCGCCTCAGCTGGTCTTTGAAGCGTTTCCGTGGGGCGCCTCTGTTACGTCGACCACCTTTTAGCTCACCAAAAAAGACTGCCTTTGGCATACGTTCGTCTCCCATACGGGATACGTGCCCTGCCCAGCGTAGCTGTCGGCCCTTAGGAAGTCCCTCTATACTGTCCATACCGGCGTTCGCAAGGACATCGCTGTTTGTAGTGCGGTCCTGCCAGCGTATGTCCATAATGGAGCGCAAGCACCTTTGGTGAAAGCGCTCAAGAATACTTAGCTGTTTTCTATATAGTGTCCATGTCAAATGAAGTTGAGAAATAATATAAGAAATGGTATTTTATACTTCACATATAAGACCCAAAGGATAGTGATTATTGAAGACAATAACAGAAGACGAAAAAAAATAAATAAATAGACCGCCAGCGGATAACGGCCTTGTCTGCAGGAGTTTCGGGAAAATATTCAGGTCACAAGCAAATCTGCGTATTGATGTGAATCACTGCACGCATATTAAATCCTTGGAATTGAAGACATTGCCATTATTATTGTTGAATAGGAAATACGTGAAAATATCAGATTTTAAGAAAAGTGACAATTTAGAAAAAGTGGTGGGCGATGGACGGGATAAAGGAAAGAGAGACGTTAAGTCATAAGTGGAGAAAGAAAGATGGCTATTAAAGAAACGGAGGAGAGAAAGAAGATTAATATCGAAAGAGAGAGAGAGAGAGAGAGAAGAGATAGAGAGAGAGAAGAGGGAGAGAGAGAGAAGAGAGAGAGAAGAGGGAG
>JADKLZ010001913.1:23253933-23268749 GCA_021533235.1 Biomphalaria straminea
CAGTTGCTAACTTTTTCCCTGTATGGTCAGTTGCTAACTTTTTCCCTGTATGGTCAGTTGCTAACTTTTTCCCTGTATGGTCAGTTGCTAACTTTTTCCCTGTATGTTCATTTGCTAACTTTTCCCCTGTATGTTCATTTGCTAACTTTTTCCCTGTATGGTCAGTTGCTAACTTTTTCCCTGTATGGTCAGTTGCTACCTTTTTCCCGGTATGGTCAGTTGCTAACTTTTCCCCTGTATGGTTAGTTGCTACCTTTTCCCCTGTATGGGCATTTTTTTACGTCACTCCGGTAAGGTCATTTTCTAACTACTCAACAGTATGGTCTGCCCTTGGCAGTGGATTCTCTTTTGTGTATCCCGCGGCCTTTATAAAAAATCACCAGCCATCTCGTTCTGAAACTACTTGCAGTCAGTCCCTCTATACTGTCCGTACCGCGTTCACAAGAACATCGCTGATTGTAGTGCGGTCTTGCCACCATATGGCCATGATGGAGCGAAAAACATCTTTGGTTAAAGGGTTCAAGAAGTCTTAGTTGCCTTTTGTATGGTGTCCATGTCTCAGATACACATAGAAGGGTTAAGAGAACCACTGCCTGGTAGACACTGATTTTTATAAGGAGGCGTTACCTGCCCTGGCAATACTTACCAACTTCCCTTGAATACGATGCTTCATCCGATACCATGTTTCCTAGATATGTGTAGTGGTCTAACACAGGGTGTCCATTTACTGGAATCGTTGGGGCTAGTAGATTTTATTGGGTGAATTCTGGAACATGACTTCTGCTGTTTTTTTTTTTTATGTTTTTAGATAACATAAAAAAGCGGCAGCGTATGTAAATTCGTTGACTGTTCCGACTATTGTTTGTCCAAAAATAATTTGCGGAATTTTTTTTAGAATATTAACGTATTTTTTTGTATTTCTGCCATTTTTCTTTGTTAAAAGTAAAAAAAAAAGTCCATGTTTTAACCTAGAGATATTGCATCACTTGATATTTCTTTCTAAACACTTAATGAATACACCAATTGCAATGTTAATGACTGAACGTAACCATTTGACAAGTTACACTGCAAAGACTTTCTTGCAAGTAATTAATAGCCCAATACTCTTGGGCAAAAGATACAATGTAAACGACTGGACTTAAGCTGCGATTTTCTAGACTGTATCTTCTCTTTTGAAATGCAGACGTTACTTTTAAAAAGAAACTGATTACGTTGTTCGCGTGGTTGTATCATTGGCATCCTTCAGTCGTGGTTCATCTCGCACACTTCCTCGTGTGGCTGTGGAGCCCTATTTTGGAGAGACACTCCCATCCACAAATATCGCAGTTTAAGTGGTTTTCGCTTCAGTGGTAGAGGAGCTGGCCATTTTTCGATGTGTCCGATTTTCTTCCAGAGGTGAGGCAGATGCTCTTTCGCTGTCCATAGCTTTCTTGGTCACTGTCGCTCTCCATCTGGTGCGGTCTAAAGCTATGTCTTCCCAATGGTCAGTATTGATGTTCACTGATTTGAGGTCTCGTTTTATTACATCTATGTAACGGAGGTGGGGGCGACCAGTTTTTATTGAGCCAGTTGCGAGTTGTCCGTAGAGGATGACTTTCGGTATGCGATTGTCCTCCACCCGGTGAACATGTCAAAGCCAGCGCAGGCGGCGTTGTCTGAGGGCTGTAAAGATGCTGGGAATACCTGTTCGTGCAAGGATCTCAGTATCGCACACTTTTTCTTTCCATTTGAGTTTCAAGATTCTACGAAGGCATCGCAAATGGAATGAGTTAAGTTTTCTCTCTTGCTTTGCTAGGTGGTCCATGATTCACTGCCATACAGTAGTGTACTCATAACGCATGCCTTGTAGACTTCCATTTTGTTGTTTTTTTTATAGTAGCTTTCTATTTTAATCGCAATGAACATAGTCATTTAGAACTAAAAAAACACGAACGCGATTCTTTCGACTGGGAGTCTACCAGAGCGCTCATTTTTTGTCATTACACAAATGTTTCCAAAATAAGTAAACATCTTTCCTCAACCGAGCGAGACTCGGTCACCTGGTACTTCGTTGTATAAAGGAGGCATTGTCTTGATTTTAAATAATATTTTTATATTTCGCCTTAAAGACATACGGACTTGAACGCTAATGACTTCACTACTGGCAACATTCAGCTTGATTTAATTCTCCATATGATTCCAGACATGCTGAATATGTTCATATAAAGACTTGTTCTAGGTTTTCTTATCACTCGCTTTCAGATGGCCTTGACCGAATTAGATCTAGTGACTGTTAATTACACAGGAGACTATGATAATCATATTCGCTGCTAGAACCTCCTCCAGTTCTGTGCTGCTGTTACCTTGGTGTGAAGGCTCTGAGCGTCAAATGATATTCTCCGAGGGTATAAGCTCCTATTCTGTTATACCCATGTGACCTATGCCCCCCCCCCCCAAACAAAAACAAAACTGTTTCTACGCTGCTGTTTTTTTTCCAGAGTAAGCACCCTTTGTACTGCAACAAAAGAGAAGGTGGATTGGATGAGAAGACAACTCTTGATTCTTGCTTACATGGCTTATAACAAGGGCTTGCACATTTATTTGTTCTCTTCCTTATCATCCTGTTAGGGTAGAAAGGAGAAAGAAAATGATACAGGCAAAACAACGAAAGATAACTTGGATGACGAGAGAGAGAGAGAGAGAGAGAGAGAGAGAGAGAGAGTATGTAGTAATAGTAAAATAGAAGTCTAAAAAATCAACTTAACTGTGATAAAGTTTTAGGCTCAAATCCAGGATTTGCTATGATTAAATATTAACCATTTTTTTAAATCACGAGTTTTGGTGTATAAAAAAAGATATTCGTACGTAAAATACTGATCTATAAACATCTACTGGCATTTATAAAACATCCACCAAGACATTAATAAAATGTATATTCTACAAGCAAGGACATAGGTCCTGGTAAACTTATCGTGTCCACGTGCTATTCAATGATCTATTCAATAAACTTCCTTCTGTTTCTAAATACACTTTAACGTTAGAATATTCGATGTAACCTTTTATTCACTTTATAGAATGTTCTCTACATGATGTCTATTACTCTGCATGACATTATTGACTGAAACTGTTTTGTGTAATTTAGTTGTATGTGTGCATCTGTGTGTGTGTCTGTGTGTGTGTGTGTACAAGGCAAGAAGGTAGCAGAATGACTGAATAAAACCACCACCACCCGATTGTACTTACTAGATTGGCATAAAACCACACAACTGAGATTGTGTATATATATATATATATATATATATATATATATATATATATATATATATATATATATAATGAGATTATGTACATATATACATAATGAGAATGCGTACATAAAGAAAAAGATTGTGTACAAATAGAAAATGAGATTGTGTATGTATATAAAATGGGTTTTTGTACATCTATAAATGAGATTGTGTACATATATAAAATGAGATTATGTACTTATGTAAAATCAGATTGTGTAAAAATATAAAATGATATTATGTACATATAGAAAATGGGATTGTGTACTCATATTAAAAGGAATTGTGTACATATAGATAATGAGATTATGTACATGTATATAAAATAAGGAAAATAAGATTGTGTACAAATAGAAAACGAAATTGTAGGCCTATATATATATAATGGGATTTTGTACATGTATAAAATGAGATTGTGCGATTGTGAACATATATAAAATGAGATTGTCTACATCCATAAAATGAGATTGTGTACATATATGTAATGAGGTTGTGTATATATATAAAAATGGGACTTTGTACATGTATAAAAATGAGATTTAGCTCCTCATCATGTACAGTAATTATAGTAAGCGTAACTTTACCCACGCCAATATTAGTCTGTGTGTTTGTGTCATTGTTTGTATGTATTGAATGTAGGCCTGTCTTGCTCAATATGTGTTTCTCTTTTGTTTATGTGTGAATGCTGTTTTTTTACTTGTCATTGTTGTCATCTACACATGTCTTACGCCCTGCCAGATGATGCCCCCATCAGTGGAGCCTACTAATGAGAAGCTAGAAAATAATGAAGGATGGTCTAACACCATGTAGTCATGCATCAACTATTTGGGTATTTAATTAGACCAAAGCTAAAATTCTTCTAGAATTGAATCGTGTAATTCTCACTCTAAGCCAATTTTTTTTTTAATTATTTGAAAATGCTTTCAATAAGTCTGAACACATTCGTGCATTGAAATAATGTGTTCATTTGTTAAAATGAATGAGGCGCGGTGGCTTCCCAACCGGGTTCCGGAGGTTAGAATCCTGGTGAAGACTGGGATTTTTAATTTCGGGATCCTCGGGCGTCCATCCAGCTCTAATGGGTACCTAACATTAGTTGGGGAAAAGTAAAGACGGTTGGTTGTTGTGCTGGCCACATGTCACTCTAGTTAACCGTAGGCTACAGAATCAGATGATGTTAACATCATCTGCCCTATAGACCACAAGGTCTGAAAGGGCAACCTAACTTACTTTATTTTTGTATATGAACCTAATTCTAAAAAAAAACAACAACATCGTATTTGGTTATTGGCATATCTATAGGCTGTTGCTGTTGGCTTCATTCAGTCGAAGAACGACTATGGTTCATGTGACTATAGAGCCTTATTCTCGAGAAATATTCCAGTCAATATGTATCACAGATTAAAGAGACATTCGCTTTAGTGGTAGAGGAGCCAGACATTTCTCGTTTGACACGCATTTCAACGTGTGCTGAGGGCAATGCTTTTTCACTGTCAGTTTTGTTACCTACAGGCTATCCCATTATACAGTTTAGTAAGACCCTCAAGTAGGTCGCAGCACAAGAATTTGACACCCAAAAAAGCGCTAGCCGAAGAGTGGTACAGAAAACCGAAACAAAGCGCCTATGTTCTATTAAGACATGCCGGCCATGTCTGGTCTGCGTAATCCTGTTAAATGCGTTCATCTTTCATCTTCGCAAAGACAATACATCATTCTTGGCAATAACGTTTCATATTTTGTTCCTACAAACTCCAACCAATTTGTACAATCGTACATCCACAGCAGCTCTTTCAAGGCTTAATTTGGAAAGACAAAGGCTTAGACCTCAGCACCAAAATCAGACTGATGCTCTTCCTGGTAATGACCACAATCTTATTTCACATATCACATATGCTTGTGAGTCTTGGACGCCGACTGCAGAGCTAGAGAGGAGGATCACAGCAATGGAAATGAGATGTTACAGAAGGATCCTAGCAACGGAAATGAGATGCTACAGAAGGATACTACGCATCACATTCAAAGACCGCATCACAAACCAGGAGATTAGAGACAGGGTTACTGCAGCGATTGGACCCCATGACGACCTGCTAACTATCGTAAAAAAAAAAAAAACGCAAGCTAAAACTCTATGGTCAAATTACTGGATTTTCGGGGCTCGCATTGACCTTCCTTCAGGGAACAGTACAAGAAAAGAGAAGAAGACGCAGAGAAAGCGATGGAAGGACAACACTATAGAATGGACAGGCCTGTCATTGAAAGAGGTTCTAACTTAGGCAAAGGACAAAGATAAATGGATAGAGACGGTCGTAGAATCTTGCATCTCCGGAAAAGCAGAACTTCTTCAAAGCGTTGACAATGTCTATTACTAAAATAAAACCATGTATATTTGAAAAGTACATCCCAATTTTATTTACGTTCTTCAAATGTGCATGCTATTTTCATGTTTCAAGTTGCATTATGATCACTTTTTTTTGTATCGCCTCTATATTCTAAATCTTTGCTATCCCAGACTACGTCTGCTCACGCTACTCACTTTTCCAAACTTTTTCAGAAGTTTGACCCAGTTTCTGGGGTATCGTGTGTTTCTTTTTCATTTAGGCTTTAAAACAGTATTGACCTGACACGCTCTACCCGAGAGACATTTTGAGTAGATCTCGTAACGTCATTCAGTCCTCTCCAAATACTCACTTTCACGTGTGCGTACACAAAACACACACACACTGGGTTACTTAAAAGATGTTTTTTTCTGAACTCGATCAACCATTTCCCCACCCCACACACACTTAGCTTGCAACCGGTCTGCAAACTATCTGCAAAGGTAATTAGTTATGACAAACTTTTTTGAAAACTACAGATCTTTAAAATATATTGAGTTACTACTTTGGCTTCTAAATATTGCAATGAATATCATTGACCCTTTTGGGTTTAGATATCTTATAAAATATTTATTTTTTCATTTTTTTTTATTGTCCTATCAAGCTGATAATTTAGACAAAATTTCGTGCTGTGTAAAAGATATTTTATAGAATAAATTTAGAAACACCTCATACATTACTAAACTATTTGTTTTTGTTGTTACGTTATATGGAAACAAAGTAAAAAATTTAGCGGTCGATTTTAGTTTCATTTACATTGTATTATTGGATCTATATATTTATATTTAAGCTTGTTTCATGTGACCAGTTCGCTTATATCGCGAATTTTAAGGGTTTATGTTTAATAATTGACAATTTCTTTGTTCAATCCATCCATCCATCCCAGTGGCACTATAGACCATAGAAGGCTCTTACCTGCCTTGGTTTTTACAATAGCAAATGATATACTATTCTATAGTTTCCTATTCGAACACAATGTAGACATTTCTTTTTTAATATTACTTTTGAAAGGTTTTTCAACCTATTTACCTGAAGTGAACTAAACACGGAGCATCAAAAATTCACTACTTAGAATTGAAACAAACATTAATAGAGTCAACATTTCACCTAGTATCAATTTATTCCCTTAGCAATATTGATGGGCTAGACATGATTCTAGTTTTTCTATGTTTTTGTCTAAGTAAAATTTGATAGTCGACTACCAGGCGCCCCAAAGTCAATTTCTGGCCTCCATCCACCAAAGTCTGGAACAAAAAAAATCTGAATGAGCTAAGATCAAATCCCAAAGATGATGTAGCTAACTCCTCCTGCTTCTGGATTTGTAAGTCACGTGGACAGCCAGTTAACTAGGGTGTCATATGACCAGCAAAACGATCAACCGCCATTAATTTTACATTAGAAGCCTTCAGGGGCGTCCAAAAAAAAAGTTTTAAATCTCATTTTCCACCGGGATTTGAACTCGAGACTCTCGGTGTAGAGATGCCTACATACATTTAAGAGTTTGTGACTATTTGACGTTCGTTGAACATTATTTTATGTTGTCCTCCCACCGCTTTCTCTGTTTGCCTCTTCTTCTTTTTCCTGGTACTGTTCCCTGTAGGAAGGTCTTTGCGAGCCCCGAAGATCTTGTAATATGGCAATAGATTTTCAGCTTGCGTTTTTTCACGGTAGTTAGAACGTCATCATGGGGTCCGATCGCTGCAGTGACCCTGCTGATCTCTTGTATTGTGATGTGGTCTTTGAATGTGATGCCATTGCTAGAATCCTCCTCTCTAGTTCTGCAGTCAACGTCCAAGACTCACAAGCATATAGAAATGTGGCCATAACCAGTGATCGCATCAGTCTGATTATAATTTTAGATTTACCGTTAACCGTAATTATATTTCGATATGTATTTACGTGTATCTCATTCATAACAATATGAGTGTGGTATATATTACATTAAGCCGGAAATATATTTCGATATGCATACATGCATATCCAATTTATAAGTATATGATTTGGTTCTAGATTTAATTTAGTAATATATAGGCAATATTGTTGCTAGCTTTGCTCTGTGTTGGTTTCGCGTTGCGCTGTTGTAGCTGTGGTTGGTTCAGATGTGGCGTTTAGCTGAGATAACACAAATGTTAAACGGCGAACGCGCGCGAATCGAGGCGCGCCGAGAAATGTGGCAACAAGTTGTCGAACGTGAGCCAGTCTACATAGAGAGAGTAGTCACCCTTTATCCAGCCATGAATGCTGGACAAGTGTTGTTTTTGTAATCGAGCTTTTGTAGAGTTCTCTCTCTCTCTCGTTCTAAGCCCAGTGGATATTTTTATAATGAATTGGTGAGTACTCCTGTATTGTTACACTAGTTCTACGAGCAGTATGTTGTAATGAAGCATTCAAATATATCGCATTAAACTTATTCATTCAAGCAGTTTTAATAAATAAATAAGTAATCATAAGTATATAATTTACACTTTTTAAAAACTAAAATATACTTCCACAAAAATCCTGCCCATGGAAGTCTTCACATGCTTAAATCCGGCACTGGGCTGCATTGTCATATGCAATGGAATCTATAGATTGTAAAATCTTGGGATTGTAGTGTCTTTCTAAGTCTACCTAGCTATGATAGGTACCAAAGATTAATCGAATTTAAGCGGTTGCTCATTGTTCTGGACATATGACAGTGTTATTCTCAGAAAAAGATAAACTTTACAGCAATGTCAATTAAATCGTTAAAGATAAACATTACCATTTGAGAAGCATGATGTATGATCTTCTATGACATTTGATGTAGTTTTAATTTCTATGAAAACTGTATGCATGTAAGACTGAATTAAGTGTGGAACTTTTAAATATATCACATACATTTACTATTTCAATGCTAACTGACGATACCAATGTTGATTTGACCCCATTAAATTAAATTAATTTTTGGTTTCTAAACTTTAATTTGTGTGATATAAAAAGAGCATTCATTCTTCTATAATTATAAACCTAGTATAACTTTTCCTGATTACATACGAAAAGTCATTAAAGTTAAATCATAACATGGTGACTTGACTTAATCCTGTCTACTCCCAGGGGAGCATAGGGCCGCAACCACACCTCTCCACCGAACTCGGTTCTGAGCAGCTTTCTTCATCTGCTCCCATGTCATTCCAGTACCCTCAGCTTCACTGATGACTGACCTCTTCCAGGTTTGCTTGGGTCTGCCCACTTTCCTCTTTCCTTGTGGATTCCAGTCAAGAGCCTGCTTTGCAACATTGGTAGCTGGTTTTCGCAGGGTGTGTCCTATCCAGCTCCATTTTCGTTTGGTAATGTCTTGTGCTATGGGCTTTTGTCTTGTTTTTTTTCCACAAATTGGTAGTGGTTATCTTTTTTTTAATCATAACCTGATAGTGAAACACAAATAAAAAAAAAATAATAATTCTATCAGAACGTGGAAAATACTTACGGAGAGAAAGAGTTAATATGCACATCAGAACATGAAACCCAGGAACTATTTCTACTACTGTTATGGAGTGTCTGTGTGTTTCTATGGTGACGGTCGGAAGAGGTTAGCGATTGGTTGGTGGCTATGTAGTGTAAATGATGCAAGATAAGCGGCAATGTCGTCAGACATTTTGGTTAGGCCAAACATGACTCCTGAATGCCAGAGTGAAAAGACGTGTTTTTGTAATGTTAATGTTACAAAAAATCATTTTATACCAAAACTAAAGTCCGCTACATTTAATTCATTTCATCCAAAGTTTAACTTTGATGTATTTTAATAAAAGTTCTATTTAGTTTTGTTCGTATAAGATGGTATTCGAGTTATTTCAAGTTTAAAGTTAGAATACAATACTCCTTACGCGGTCTAGTTGATTACGAGCAGTTCGATGCTACAAGCCAATGAACGTCAACTACAATGACCAAGTCACTCATTTTGTTATCTGCGACACAGAGAATAAGAGAGAGAAAAATGGAGAGAGAGAGAGAGAGAGAGAGAGGGAGAGAGAGAGAGAGAGAGAGGGAGAGAGAGAGAGAGAGAAGAGAGAGAGAGAGAGAGAGAGAAGAGACAGAGAGAGAGAGAGAGAAAAGAGAGAGAGAGAAGAGAGAGAGAGAGAGAGAGAAGACAGAGAGAGAGAAGAGAGAGAGAGAGAAAGAGAGAGAGAGAGAGAGAAGAGAGAAGAGAGAGAGAGAGAGAGAGAGAGAAAAAAGGAGAGAGAGAGAGAGAGAGAGAAGAGAGAGAGAGAGAGAGAGAGAGAGGAGGTAAAGAAGAAAATAAGTGTTATATTATCTCTATAATATTTTATTGTTCAGATCAGTTCCAGAAATACATTAAGATAAGATAAGATAAGATAATTTTTATTGATCCAATCTTATGGAAATTCAGTTTGATTGCAATTGGCAAAATCAGCGTAATTACTGTACAAAAATAATATTGATGACAAAATTTGAACAACATTCACATACGAACACACATACACATTCACAACCAGCGCTTTATGAATTTGACTTCTATGTACTTCTCGGTAACGACAGCTGACCTCGTAACACTCTGACCGAAAGTGGGACAAAGGAGGTTTTAAATTTTTCATACTTAGATTTAATGGAAAGGAGACGACCACTTCCTTCAGATCTTATGTAACAGTTGTTTAATGGGTGCATGTTGTCTTTAAGAACCGTGAGTTATTTGGAAAGGCATCTTTCTTGGAAAAGCTCTTCAAGAGATGGTAGCTGTACTTGAGTGACATACGATGCTTTTTTAATTAGTCTATTTATTCTAAGTCTTTGAATCTATTTCAAAGTCTTTGTGCCAGTGAAGTATTACCATACCAGCAGGTGATTGCAAAGTTAATAAGACTGCTTATGGTTGCTGTGTAGAAGAGTTTAATTATTGTTTTGTCTATGTCAAATTTTCTTAGCTTTCTGACATAGAAGAGTCGCTAGTGAATTTTTGTGTATAGATTTTGACAGTGTTCACTACATTTTAGTTTGTTGTTGATAGTTGTGCCCAGATATTTATATTCTTGTACTTGTTCTATGTTTTGGTTGTCAATCTGAATTTCTGCAATATGGTCTTTGTTTTTCCTAAAATCAATAATCATTTCTTTAGTTTTCTGAACATTTAAAATTAGAAAGTTATTAAGGTGTTTACTTATCACCACATATGCATCCATCTGGTGGTTGCCTTGTCGTGTGGTATGCTCTCTGGGCTGCTTTGAACCCCGTCCACCGCCATTGCCTGCCGTCATGCGGGAGGCCTGAGCTGGCTGCTCTACTTCTAAAGTATCGTCCGGAACATGTAAAACAAAACAAAACGAAACAAAAAACAGATCAAGATGTTGAATACAATTACTTTTTAATGACAACGAGATGAAACAAATTTTATTTTTACAGGATCACAGAGCCCTCCAAACGATTCTTTCATGGCCCTTGAACATTAAATAGCTTAAAACACTTTGGTGTCAAAAGTGAAAATAAAAAAAAAACAACAAATTCTGTTGTATTCACCAAAGAATGTTCATGTCTTATTGATCTGTCCATAAAAATGTAGATGCGACTCCAATGTGTTCCTGTAATTGTCCATCCAAGTGGCTATCCAAGTATTTAATAGTCAGAAAATGAAATGTAGAGTAGAGTGGATAGAGGTAGAGGGGTGGTGGACATTAGACTTACATTAGTAACAGAGAGTAACGACCTTTTAGTCAGTAGGTCATCGTCATTATACCAGCATCTAACAGAGACCGCCAAATCTATTTTTAGAATTGATACGTTTAGGTTTGCAAATATGTCGAATCCTAACCTTTGACCTACAGCGCTTCCATTTAAATATTAACTGTTTTTACACAACTTATATCAACTCAATTTGTCTGTCTGTCTGTCTGGCAAAAAGTTCAAACACGTTATTTCTGTGACACCCAATCTCGGATCATTTTGAAATTTTGTACAAGAGTTAATTTTTAATAGCAATGGAAATGAGATGCTACAGAAGGATCCTAAGCATCACATTTAAAGACCGCATCACAAATCAAGAGATTAGAGACAGGGTTACGGCAGCGATCGGACACCATGATGACCTGCTAAATACTGTGAAGAAACGAAAGCTCAAAATGTATGGCCATGTAACAAGATCTTCGGGACTCGCAAAGACCTTCCTCCAGGGAACAGTACCAGGAAAAAGAAAAAGAGGCAGACAGAGAAAGCGGTGGGAAGACAACATCAAAGAATGGACAGGCCTACCATTGAACGAGGTTTTAATCAGGGCAAAGAATAGAGAGGAATGGAGAAAGATGGTCCACAAGTCTTGCTTGGTGCCCCAACGGTCCACCAGACTAAGGGATAGGTAACAGGTAACAGGTAATTTTTAAAAAATTGTATCAATTAGTTAATTAACTACTGAGAATTAAATATTTTGGCTGGTATCGAACTATGGAAAAAAAGTATTTTACTTATGTGATGGTATAAGTAAAAATTAATCCCCTTCAATCTATGTAAAAGAAATATGTAGCCACTTTAGAGTTCAAAACCAAAAATAGATAACTATAAAACCTTCTATTTTTGTAAGCTCTTCCCTGGCAGAGTGGTTACCGTATACACGTTTTCTATTTTTATAAATGCATTTAAAAAGTGACCTTCACGCATACACCCCTAATCTTTCTCCAACCAACCCCTTTCCCAACTTGTCTAGACAAGTGATAGGATCTTTGGCCGTTACGAACGCTAGACAAGTGATAGGATCTTTGGCCGTTACGAACGCTAAACAAAAACAACTGGTAAAAAATATTTCTATCGCATAGATTTATTATTGTTTGTCTAGATCTGTTAGAACTAGCGTTAGCAGCTTCAAATACCTCGGAGCTATTGTCTCGGATGAGGGAAGAAAACTTGAACTACTGGTCCGAATAGCATACTCCACAGCAGCCCTTTCTAAGCTTAAAATAATATGGAAAGACAAAGGCTTAGCCCTCGGCACCAAAATCAGACCGATGCGCTCCCTGGTCATGGCCACATTTCTATATGCTTGCGAGTCTTGGACCCTGACTGCAGAGCTAGAGAGGAGGATCCTAGCAATGGAAATGAGATGCTACAGAAGAATCCTAGGCATCACATTTAAAGACCGCATCACAAACCAAGAGATTAGAGACAGTGTTACTGCAGTGTTACCCCATGATGACCTGCTAACTACTGTGAAAAAACACAAGCTAAAAATCTATGGCCATATTACAAGATCATCGGGGCTCGCAAAGACCTTTCTCCAGGGAACAGTACCAGGAAAAAGAAGAAAAGGCAGACAGAGCAAGCGATGGGAAGACAACATAAAAGAATGGACGGGCCTACCAATGCAAGTTCTAATCAGGGCAAAGGATAGAGAGGTATGGAGAAGGACGGTCTACAAGTCTTGCTTGGTGCCCCAACGGTCCACCAGACTAAGGGATAGGTAACAGGTAAGGTAACTGATCTGTTACATGATTTATCCAAATTAATTGATATAGCCAAGCTATATGTAAGCTTTTATATTCCATCTTATTTAAAAGTATTTTTATTCCTATTGTAAGGATTCTCCTTCAATGCTGAAAGTTATCTTGTACTGCCTCCCTTTGAAAGACGGTAACACTAAACCGGAATGCTGTTGGACTCTACACTAAATCGTGAAACGCAGGTGCGGGAATCTGAAAACGCATCATGCAGCATACATTTATACTCATGTAGTTCTTATGCATCATGCAGCATACATTTATACTCATGCAGTTCTTATGCATCATGCAGCATACATTTATACTCATGCAGTTCTTATCTAACTGTAGTCTCGATATTTATGGATACATTTTATTGCTTTTTTTTTTCTTAATGCGCGCATTCCATACAAACACAGTTCGCTCTGGTCTAATCTCTTTTGTAGATATACACTTACAGGGAGTGGGGGATTAGGGAGAAAGACTCGAACAATCTTGCTAGGTAGACCAAAAAGGTTTATCCTACAGCGCTGTGGTAGAGTGGTTAAGAGTTTTCTTCCGAACATGGATATCCTGTGTTTGAATCTCGGTGAATATTCTGATTTTAATTTCAGGATTTTTAGGGAGCCCCTGAGTCCAAATCTAATGGGTGCCTGACTTTTGTTGGGAAAAGTCAAGGTGTAATTTAAATATAAATGTAGATACAGATATACATTTATTGATTTATTTACATAAGTTTATATAGATCTGTGTATTAAATTTGGTATATTTGTGAAATGTATTGAAACAAAAGTACATATGTTGCTTAGTAAAAAAAAAAGAATTTTCGAAATAATATTTTGTAAAATAAAAAGTGCTTAGGCCTATTTTTTAGTATTGAAGATATCTAGGATTAAAATGTGTATTTATAACATGCCCAGAATTGTATCTATCCTAAGGCCTAAGGGGTGGTCTTCTTATCTTTGAATGGAATTCTTGCTTTTGTCATCGTGTTGTAATTAATTAATGACAAAGTTTTGGATGGACTGTTACATAGTAGTGTCACGTTTTAGATCTCTAATGTTTCTAACTGTTACATGGTCTGCTAAGAGTTTAGGAAAAGAATAGAATGATCAAGCTGCCAAGAAGTAAAACTTTGCATTAAACCCAAAGAAAGTAGCTAGTTTATAAGAATATATAGAAATTGTACGCGATAACTAACTCAACCTTAAACCTTTACGTAACGTCTGTAATTTATAAGCAATACTTAATCTGGAAATCGTTGAACTGCTGGGCCGATGCATGGATTTTCAGTTTTATAAGCTTGTATTTTAGAAGCAGATTGCTTGACAAAAATAAATAATTCTGGGAGATTTATTATATGATGTGTACACACAAAAAAAACTATTATAAGAATATTTTTTTTTAGCTCATGTCAAGAAAGAAGATTCTCAGAGAGAATGAAAAATGCGAAAAAAAAATAATTCTTTATATCCTTCGCTTCTAGTTCTTCATCTTTCTCTGTCTTTCCCTCTCTTTCCATGTCTTTTTTTTTCTTTCTCTCTCTCTCTTTTTAAATCTCTATCTCTCCCTCTCTCTTTTCCTTTCACTTTATTTTTCTCTCTCTTTCAGTCTTTTAATATCTTTCTCTCCATTTCTCAATTATTTGTCACTGTCTTTCTCTCTACCTTTATCTCTTTCTCAGTGTCTTATCTATCTATCTATCTATCTATCTATCTATCTATCTATCTATCTATCTATCT
>JADKLZ010001913.1:23289442-23300096 GCA_021533235.1 Biomphalaria straminea
CGGAGAGAAAGAGTTAAATCTCTGTCGTCTTGTAGCTGTACCAAAACATGGGAAAGGTTTCGAGTGTCGACCATAAGGAAACATTAGGAGCCGTTAACCCTTAAGCAGCTTATAGCACAGGGATACACCCCTGGAAGAGTCTGCGATGTCACTAATCCAAAAACTGTATCGGCACTTGCCGTTCTTTTAGACCAGTGCTTCCCAAAGTGGGGTACGCTTAACCCCGGGGCTACGAGAAGAGATTGAAGGGGTTACGCGATGGACATACTTAACTCATAAGTTTTATATCCCTTTTATTATTTAATTAAAGTTTTTACAAACTCAACTACGGTGCCATTATACATTTTAAGACGAATTTCTGCAAAGATCAGGAAATTATTATTATAGCTTTTGTATAGCGCTACTTCCATGCTTATAGCATGCTCAGAGCGCTTTGGTCCAATCTCATTTGTGGACCAGTGGGGGGGAGGAGGTATCTAGGAGTTGGTTTCCCGTGCTGCCTTTGGGCGGTCAGTAAACACAACTCTGCCCGAGTCGGGTGTCGATCCTCGAGCCCCCTTCTAGGTAGCCAAGCAAGCCAAGCTCAAGCCGCACTTAGCCTTTCGACCACGAGAATTGATAGGGATGTTACAACTTCCGTAGACACGCTCACTTTCTCAGTGTAAAAACTATTTTTCTAGAATGTATTTGATGTGCCTATGAAGCATGCAAAAAAAAAAAAATCAATAATTTTAAAAATTTAACTGTAATAGAGTTATTATTATTTTCGTTTGTATGAACGTCTACAAACAAAATTTGATTGTTATTAAACTAAATATTTTTGAGGGTAAGTGCCTAAGGGTGAGAGCCTGAGAGGTACTCAGTGTTATGAAAACTCTTGGAGGGGATACGCGTAGATCAAATGTTTGAGAAACACTGTTTTAGACACGGCTTGGGGAGATGTGAGAACTGTTGTGAGGGCATTATCGTTCCAACCATAGCTAATCCCCAAACCCTTATTTCTCTGAGATGATCCATAGTCGTTTCGCCTGAAGTAGGCCATTGATTGAGATTATAAAAGTAAAAAGAAAAGTTCCCTTTTCAGACCTTGTGGTCTATTGGGCAGATGATGTAAAAGTCATCTGTTTCTGTGGCCTACGGTTAACGAGGGTGCCATGTGGTCAGTGCAACTACCAACCGTCTGTACTTTTCCCCAACTAATGTCAGGTACCCATTAGAGCTGGGTGGACTCAGAATGTGAATGTGAATTCCAGCACTTAGCAGGTTTAAAACACGGAACCTCCGCTTCGAAAGCCAAGTGTTTTATCACTCAGCCACCGCGCCTCAGGTTAAGACTATAGAGGACTTATACTTTAATTTCAATTTCTATTTTTTCTATTTTAAGTAAACATATAAAGTTCTATATAATTTTTCTTTAGTTTGTGCCTCCTTTTAACGATAAGATCCTGGGTAGTTACATTGTTCGCAATGCCGTTTGAACAGCTTAGTATAAAATCAAGTATTTAAAACTAACGTCTTGCTATCTTTAATGTCCCTACAATCTACCTGTGTTTCACATTGATGCATGCATATTCTATCTACGTCTTTATTAACAATGGACTCATTCTAATCTCAATACACAATATCGCAATGCGAGTCAATGAGGCCCACCTCAAACAGAAAGCAACAGAATCAACAAATAACAACAATGCCCGCATATCTCCCTGTGGTGTTGTGTTTTGTGTGAGATCACTAACCACGTGGTTATCCTAACAATTGTCATGCAACAATACCTTCACAGCTAGGGGCTCCCAACATACCAGCTTTTTAAGGGGGGGGGGGGGATGCTCGGTTGTTGGATTGTTGCTCTGAACAGCAGCACAGCTAAACCGATGTAAACATATTAACCCTGTTTCTAATCGCTACATTCGTGATGTTTACATTTAGTAGAGCCTTAAAAATATGTTTGCAAACTATTTTTTTTTGCACATTGCGTAAGTTCCATCAGAAATGAAGATTATTTTGTGCATACTCAGACCTCCATCAGCACGCCAGGGGATGGCGGAAAGGGTTCAAACTCGGGACAATCGGATGACTGTCCGAAGCGCATATCATTGTTTGTTTATTTTAAAAGTTTCGGATGTTCCTTCAGAGTTGAGGATAATCTACTTCCTAGTCCAAACCTCCCTCAGGACGGAGATGGCAGCGGGCAGCGTATAAACCCGGGGCCATGAAGACTACCACACGATAGTCCATCACTCATGACCAGGCAGCCTCGGCGAGGAAGGTATCCTACATATTAAAACTGAGTGTTTCACATCAACTAGACCACTTTCTCTACTACGTTGTACTAAGGATCACTGGTACGCGATGAAACAGTCAACATCAATCTTCTAAAAATCAATCGAAAATCCGCCAATGCAATTTTTGTAGGCCGCTGAAAGTAAACAAAACTATCTAAATTTAAAAAGTGGGAGATACCTTTTAAAAAGTAATTAAATAAAGACTGTGTAATTAAATAAAGACTGTGTAATTAATTAATGACTGTGTGCGCTGTGGCTAAGTGGTTAAGCGCTTGGCTTTCTAGCCTGGGGTCCTAGGTTCGAATCTCGGCGAAGACTCGGATTTGGAAATTCGGGATATTTACGGCGTCACGGAGTCCTCCGAGTCCTACCAGCTCTAATGGGTTCCTGACTTTATTTGGGGAAAGTAAAGGCGGTTGGTCGTTGTGCTGGCCACCCTGCTTGTTAACCGTTGGCCAAAGAAACTGACGACCGTAGCATCTGAAAGGGGGACTGAGGCATCTTACGGAGATTTTCAACATGGAGACAAATCCATAACGAGCAAGCTATTTGGTGGATCCTGTGTACAGGACATTGGAAATGTTGATAATAATTTTTTAAAAGCTTAATCAAGTTAATGATAAGGTTTGTAAGTGTACATTTTAACACTTGATAATGAAATTTACACAATCCTTCAGATGTAGCTCTTATGAAATTTCTTTTTTTTTATTGTGAAACCTCCATATAGAATTATAATCTGTATAGATCAACTATAGGTCAGTGACAGCTAGATAGAGTCAAGTGATTAACTGACTCTTCTGTATAAAAGAATGATCTAATTTAGTCCGCCCACATTCCAAAAGTAGGTAGCTACTAGTCTACTCTTTCTCACTCTCCTTACTTGAAAAAGAGTATTAATTTTTCGCTGGCTTTTATTGTACTGTTACTACTGATTGTGTAAAGAAATAAAGTCTTTCTAAAACTCATCGGGGGATTAGGGGTGGTGAGTAATAAATGAATATTTAACTAAAACTGATGGCACAAGATAAGGAGACTGGAGAAAGGGTAGTTCCTAGACGTCATACTATAAGCATCGAAGAGACATCGTTGGATTTATTGTAGCAATACTTTCGTTTGATTGGAAGGTGCGGTGGCTGAGCGGTAAAGCGCTTAGCCTCTGAACCGGGGGCCCCGGGTTCGAATCCGGTGAAGGCTGGGATTTTTATTTCGGGATCCTTGGGCGCCACTCGGCTCTAATGGGTACCTGACATTAGTTGGGGAAAGGTAATGGCGGTTGGTCGTTGTGCTTGCCACATGACGCCCTCGTCAACCATAGGCCACGTAAATAGTTCACCTTTATATCGACTGCCCTATAGATCACAAAGTCTGAAGGGGGAACTTTACTTTTTTTTACTTTCGTTTGATTGTTGTAGACTAGTATAAACTAACTAAAAGATATTTACTTAAATTGAAGATATCTGTGCTGTCCAAAGATATATATATATATAAATATATATATATATATATATATATATCGCACAACATTTCTCGTATGTATAGGTTGCTTTATAGTAAGTGTGTCTGATAGAATATATTATACATTAAATATTACATATACCTTTCAAGCTGCTTACCCTTAGAATATAAATACTCGGTGCAAATCACATATCAGAGCTTCTTAAACTGTAAAAATTTAACCTTTCTGTTACTTTAATAATATCTATAGATATAGTATATACCGATATTAACTGTTCATAATATCGGGTGTAGTTGCCCAACAATATACAACGGTTTGAGGTTGAAATAAATAAAAGATGCGGTAACAAAATTAATAAACATCGGCGGTAGGTTTCCACCAATACAAAACTGTAAGAGGCGGAATAACGAAAAAGAGTCATGAACACCCCCCCTCCCCCCAAAAAAAAGGGATGTAAGCTCACAAAAAAGTACTAAGAAAAAGAAGAGTTCATACGTTTAGAAACAGATGTGCTAATATAAAGAAACTTATAATTAACTTATAGTGAGTGACTTGCGCTGGAATTTTGATTATAGTGAGGAGGATTCGCGCAACACGTCGACCTCACTCTCTCGCCCTATAGCCCATCCTTTTCCGGAAGCAAGATTGGTCAAGACGTCCGGGGACAAGTTTGGGTGCAGTGGATGACCAGAGACTTCCTGCGTGTCTTGTCCTGCTCTTAAGTGCTCCACAGCACTGTGCTGGTATTTGCCTTTCTGTCCGATTTGCCGAGTTTTTCACGTTTCGCACAGGCCGCCAAGTCCAGACTTCACATGCTAGGTTTGACAAAAACCTCAGTGTACTGAGTGCCATGGGCACGTCAGATACCCTCTTAACTTACAACACTTACAAAAGATACTTAGAGATATTATAATTAAAACTGTCACTTTTAGATAGATTGTGTTCAGATGTAATTCTAGGCTTGGATTTCATAAGCCTACACAAGAATCTACAGATTCCATTTAGTTGGAAGAGACAAAACCTGTGTGTAAATACCCCTAAACCAGTTTGTTTGAATTGTCACCCCTTAGTGTTTGTTTACATTTGTTAGCCTGTGTACTGACCTTATTTCGTATTTCGTGTTGTGATTTCTACTATGTGTGTAGTTGTTTGTCATTCAGTGAAATAAAGATTAGAATGTAACATGGCTTGTTATTATTAAGTACAACACCCAAAGATCACAGTAAACGGACAGCCCCTTGACGTGTTAGAACACTTCACATATCTAGGTAGCTGTCACAAGGTCAATTCGATGTTGAATGATGTAATGTCCTTGTGATGCCGGGGATTTAAATCTTGTATTAAAATAATTGAATTAATGTCGAACTAGAATTCACTGTAAAAGATTCTTTGTAGAAAATGAAACTCCGGAGCTTTATTTGAATAAAACGTAAGTACAGCTTATGTACAATAGTAGATCAACAAGATGAAATAATATAACATAACAAAGGCTTCTTTCTTAATAAAACTTAGAGATCTTAGAATACACAACCTCTCAGTAAAACATTCAAGCACAGACTGAAAATCTCACGCAATTACAGACCCTGGGCGGAAGTAGTCATGTGACTGATGCATCCGACTGATGCAACTCCTAGCCAATAGATTTTAATTTCTATCAAGACAAAGAAAAGCTAAAAATAACTCTCGTGTAATACCAGAAATCAACCCAGAATGGCACATGTGACAGTAGCATAGTGTCAAATGACGGCTCATTTTTATGGAAAGTTGATAACCGTCTGGCCAGGGCCAGTAGCCCTTGTGGACGACTTTAGGCGAGAGTTTGGAAGAACAAATCGCTCCGCCTACCTACAAAAATTAATGTCTACCAGGCGGTGGTTCTCTCAACCCTTCTATATGGCTCTGAGACATGGACACAATATAAAAACAGCTAAGACTTCTTGAGCGCTTTCACCAAAGATGCTTGCGCTACATCATCCGACAGCTACGCTGGGGAGGGCACGTATCCCGTATGGGAGACGAACGTATGCCAAAGGCGGTCTTTTTTGGTGAGGTAAAGGGTGGTCGACGTAAGAGAGGTGCCCCACGGAAACGCTTCAAAGACTAGCTTAGACGTCAACCTTCCTTTGCTTACATTTAAGAGAGCATCTGGCTGCATGCGGAGTCGCAACGAGACAGCTGGAGGTCACTCACGAGGGCCGCGGGATACACATTTGAAGACCGAAATAAATCTGCTTCCGAGGAAAAACGCAGACGACGAAAAGAAAATCAAATCTAAATCGACCACCTGCGTCAATGGTTTTGCTTGCCCTGGATGTGGCAAAATATGTACGTCACAGCTGGGGCTATGCAGCCACGGGAAAATACTGTATCTCTCGTAAATCTTCGGACTCGAAGACAAGTTTTATATATATATATAATGTAATGAAAACATTGTAGATTTAATGATAAAGTGATCTAAAAAAAAGACTTCGCGATAAATTTAGTAGTAAAATGACAATGTAAATTTTGTTGGACTAATTCTTCCTACAAAGTGCATAACCAGGATAATTGAAGAGAGGCAAACAAAGTGAAGGCAATGCAATACCAAGAGAGGCACGGACTACAAATCGACTGAGTTAGACATTAAAGACAATGATAGCAGGGGAGACACCTGATAAGAAGAAAACTATTTTAACAGACTGACCAGATTACTTGACCAGGAACGGGCTAAGTTTACAGTTGTAAATTTGCAAACGTAAAAAAGATGAATTAATTTTTAATATGCTACAGCAGGTGCAGAGAGTTGAACTTTTCTTACTAGATATAGATATTAACTTAATCGACTATAATCGTGCCTGTTAGATCGAAGATAGATAACTAATCTAGGGAGTTTGAGATCACGGGAAATTAAGGGGAGGGAAATATAACTCTCGACATCATGACATGCAGAGGCGTAGCTAGGAATTTTCTATCGTTTGGGGGCCCTGTGGGCTTGATATATTTGGGGGCCCTGCATTTTGCGTAATATATAATTTTTAATGTAAAAACACTCTTTTTGGGCCCCCCTCAAGTAGGGGCCCGAAGGGATTTTCAAATTCTCCCCCCCCCTCCTCACCCACCCAAGCTACGCCACTGATGACATGAAAAAGTGGCGTAATATTTTACGTAAAAACAAAATTTGACACTCATTTGGGGAACTTCCTCAACTGGTGACCCGGGGGAATTTTCAAATTAGGACACCCCCCCCCCCAAATCCGTCAACCTTTCACACTCCCCCAACCTAACTACGCCACTGATAGCTTGAGACTAGGGGCCGAGGGGTTAAGCGCTTGGCTCTCGAACCAAAGGGTTCTGCGTTAGAATCTTGTTAATTTTTTTATTTGTGATTTTAAGGACACTCCTAGGCCCACCCAATTCAAATGGGTATCTGGCATTAGTTGGGGAAAGTAAATCGGTTATTGTTGTGCTGGCCACAGGGCACCATTGTTTATCCTCTCTGGCCGTTGAAATAGAAGACCTTTACATCGTCCTCCCTATACATTGCAAGGTTTGAAAGGGGGCACTTTATTTTTTACTTTTTTTTTTTCATATTATGTGTCTAGCACAGTGATTCTCAAAGTGGTCTATATAGAACCCTGGGCTCTACAACGGCTCCCAACGGTTCATCAAGACAAAAAAGCTTTGGAACCACTGGTCTAGGATAATCTTCTCTAGTCTTTAGCTGATGTCTTTCAGATTATACTAAATATAAAATGGCACTTCTACAGACACAAAAATGTATACCAATGATTATTTGACATAAAATACCAATGTTAGAAGGAATTTTGTAGCATGTATGTAAAGATAAGGCAGAACGTTTAGCGATAATGAGCTTAAATTACAACAGATCTCGAAACGGGAGCATTTAGGATCAAAGGCACGAGACCAGGTCAATTATATGGTTCATTGTTCACTGCCAACAAATTAGATCTGCCTTTTATTTCTGTATTGCTTGTAAATACTTCTGTGTGTATATTTGGAGGGCATGGTCTCAAGAATGGGGCACCATTGGAACTGGACATCCGTGAAAAAAAAGCTAGCATTTAATATCTTTATAACTGTAGCTACAAGCTATACAACAAGTCTTTTTTCTGTATATTAACTTCATACTATGCAAATTGCATTCCAATGTTTTCTTTATTTCTATACTGGGCATTTAAGGATACATTTTCGATTCCAAACAATTATAACAAGGCTATTTAAAAGATCGCTGCTGTCAAATAAATTATAGAAATTCACTTGCGTTATAAACAAAAGAATTTAGAAATGTGTGAAACATATATCGCAAACCTTCTAAATTACTAAAGTAATCCAATTTTTTTTACACCGTAAACATCAAATAGCTATTAGTGGTCTTAAATGAAAATCTCCTATAGAAGGGAGATGTTCCTTGTGTGGGATATTCCACTTAATCAATGAAATCGATTACTTCAAGCTAGAATATTATTAAACTTGTGATAGGTTTTTGTTATTAGAATTTATTTTTTGGAGGGAAGGGGGTAGTTGTAACGAGGGTGCTACCATGAGCTTAACGTATCTGGTTACACTTACCCCAGCTTTTCCAGATGGTAGGTTTATGGTTACGGCTTATAAATTTGTAAAAAGGATCGTTCAGACTTACTTGCTATCAATCATACTTTCAATGACCGAAAACAAACCAAAATCCGATTTGGTTTATATTACAAATTATATGAAGAAAGTTCTTTTGAGTCAGCTCAAGATGCAAGCAGACACAGAGAGGTATTTATTAGCTTTCAAAGCACAGCTCGTACACGCACACATCAGACAAACAGTCATCCAAACATATCATACAAACTCTCTGAGTCATCTGCGTCTTCTCGCCTGTTAATAATTAGCGCAAGTGTTTTACATAAATATGTCATTGACACAATAACATATAGACTTTGGGTAGAAGTACTAGAGTACCTTTTTTTTAAAGGAGAACTAAAACTGTCTGGTTCTCTTTTCTTCGGGTTCTACTCTTTTAAAACCAGGATTTATCTATCTATCTATCTATCTATCTATCTCTATCTATCTATCTATCTATCTATCTATCTATCTATCTATCTATCTATCTATCTATCTATCTATCTATCTATTTCTATCTATCTATCTATTTCTATCTATCTATCTATCTATTTCTATCTCTCTATCTCTCTATCTATCTCTCTCTCTATCTATCTATCTATCAATTCTCTCGCTCTCTCTCTCTCTCTCTCTGACATTATTGTATCATGTCCACTTCATAAATATTTGTATATTTTTATAAATATGGAGGTTTAGTTTAAACTTCTTGTTGGACATCGTTTATCAGCGTCGAATACCTTTATATGGTTTGCCTTTCGCCTGTGTTGTTTCGATATTGAAGTGTTACATACGTTTGCTGTATATGGAAAAGAAATAGAAATACAGGTACTATGCTGTAGTTTTTACTATCCGGTTTACTATCCGGTAATGATATTCGAGCGGAGCCGAATATTGCCGAATAGTGAAAAAGTGCCGAATATTCGGCAGAAGCCGGAGCCGGAGTGACTATCCGGTACACCCCTAATATATATATATATTACTAGATAGATATTACCCGCTGCCCGCGGGTCTTAATTTGCGTATTGCTGATGTAGTCAGTGATATTGTGCATTAGAAACAAATTAAAGAAAATAATAATGTTTAAAGTAAAGCGAATGCGTGAATTCACGTTCAAAAAGAAATCATGAATGGAGCTATAAATAGAAACTTGACCTTAATTTACGCGATATTAGGTAATAAAGTTGCATTCATGTAAAAAAATGCTTTAGAAAACAAAATTCAATGTTAATTTGATTAAAATATGAAATGAATGGACTATAATTAGTATGTTTATGTGTTAAAGCTTAGAACTATCTTTGCGAAGAGAAGTTCTATCATTTTGGAGTTGATATACAGTTTTAGACCTAGACCTAGACCTAGATTGACCTAGATCTAGGAATAGAGAGATGTGTTACATTTCGGTAATGTCTAATGAAAGTATGTTCAACAGGATATTTATATTCGCATTTACAAAGAACGAATTTATGTAAAAATCCTTTTGAAACACAAATTCGAACCTTAATTTTGTTAAATAATAAAATCATTAGACTATATTTTGTATTTTCATGCGTCAAAGTAAAAATCAATAAGTGCAAAGTGTATTTCTTAAAATTAGATCTAGATCTAAATCCTTTCGATCTTTTCTCATGTCGACATTCTAAAGAAAGCCTAGATCTATAGCTGTAATAGAGTTGGTCAACTTTATTTTTTTTAGGGTCTTATGTTTGTTTTAGGGCTACAATACATACATTTAGGTCTAAGTTAGTACCCAAGGAACATTTCTGCCAAGTTTTATCAGGATCGGTGTAACCGTTTTGATTGCTATACGGGGACATACATACATACATACATACACCTTTGTTTTCCTTTTTTATATTAGATATGTCTACAGGTAGCTTGAATAGACTTTGATGACCTCAAGCTCTAGATGCTAAGTCATTACACATGAGCATATAAAAAAACATTTTATCTTGAACATGCGTTACCCCCATGCTGTGAATATAAAACAGATTCTCAGTTTATTTCTTGTTTGTTATTATAATCTACAGTATGTTGAACTTATCTTTGCATCATGTGAGGTTGGACGTCATACCTCCTATAAAAAATACATTCATATTTAAACGAAAGGGTAGAATTTATGTCTTCATGATCGTAAGATTTGTTGGATTGAACTCATATACTCTCCAGTCTCCCTGTATCATTTACTTAGTCACTCAGTCTGACACTAAATCGTGCTAGAGATCAGCGCACTGCTTCCTTTTTTTCTCTCCAAGTCTGAAGCACAAGCCTTGACCCTGTATCTCCGCTCTTCTGTTCGTCAGCCTCACTCCCT